>JAGTTH010003202.1:0-21103 GCA_022606485.1 Agraylea sexmaculata
GTTAAATTTTAAAACACATTTTCAATGAATATTTAAAATATTTGATTTTGTTGATTTTAATGCCGTATATATTGGTAGTTAGTATCGTACACTAATTTGAACGCAATAAATCAACGTAACTTTATTTTATATCGGTTTTTGAAAATATATAGTATACAAGTTAAAGCGTCTTTCAGCTTGAATCAATTTTTTGTTTCTATTATAAAATTTTGTAAAATGGACTTACGTAGTCAGATAAGAAAGTCGACGAAATCGTAAAATAACTTCAATAAGGTCTGCTCAAATAAAAAATATCCATCGCAAGTATTATATTAAATATAATTTTGCATATATATATATATATATATATATATATATATATATATATAGCAGCAAGAGTTAAGCATATATATATATATATATATGTTATTATATATATATATATATATATATATATATATATATATATATTACTCCGTCATAATTTTTCCTGCATTTTATATAATTGCAACGTTTAACGTAAAAAATCGAACAATAAAAAAATCGATAGTATTTATTCATTTGTAGTCTTTGAACATATGAAATTAAATTTCCTGCAACACACACTTATAGGATTTACTTTATCATTTAAGAGGAAGTATTCCATAAAATTAATAAATAAAAAACAATTAAATGAAGTTTAGAATATATATATATATATATATATATATATATATATATATATATATATATATATATATATATATATATATACATAGTATATATATATATATATATATATATATATATACTATGTATATATTATTTAAAATCTTTTTTTTCAATAAAGTATGTATGGATCTGAAGATTTTATCTTAGGGGTTGAATTTATCTGTCAATAGAAAAATATATATTGCTGAAAAGCACTTCAAAGAAAGAAGACAAAGCGCACAGCAATTTGTCGTGTGTATAGTAATCCCCTTGAAGGTGTTATTGTCGAAGAAGGTGCAAGTGACTATGTTATATACTTCCAAGTTGGCAATTATTGTGGACAGCCACATTGTCGTCGACACCATCTTCTTCTTCTTCTTCTCCTTCTGACCAAAATACCCTGGAATGAGCTGTCAAACGCAGTAACCCCCTATAACGAGTTCCACTGGACAAAACGTCATACACAACCACAGCGTTATTATTTTATAACAACGGGGATTAGACCAACATAAGCCCTCTCTAGCCTGCTCACGAAATTTGATGATAATATATTTAAAAAAATAAATTATTACCTCAAATTATATTCATCCCCAAGGTTACCATTTCCTCTATAATATTTATTACAATAAATAAAATTGGTGCATTCAATCAATGAACCATACAGTATCGTGTGAAATGTAATAAAATGAAGCTTTTAGACGTAGACTTATATAGTAAATGACAATATTATCTTGAAATGTGTTAAATTTATTAAATTATCTTATATTTATTACTCTATTTATCCACAATATTAACGTGGGCCTTAGATTTATTAATTTATTTAGTACATATGACCAATTCAATATCAAATGCTCCTATTTTTTTAATATTGTAAATGCATTTAGTGGTCCTCCATTTTGATGAAATCTAAAAAATAATGAAGTGTTTACTGAATATTAAGGATAAGAATAAAGTCGTGTGTAATTTGAAAACTCTAATTTGGTAGTTCTTTCACACAGTAATAATATTTTAACAATATAGAATTAACTGGAAAGGGCCCGTTACAGTTATCATTTTGGTTAAATTAAATAGTTTTTTGAAAGACGATTTATTTTTAATTGTTAATTCAAGATTTATATATAGACAGTGACAATTAAAATAACTAAAAAGATATTAGTACATATTTAATAAAAAAACGTAGCTCTAAGCAAAAGAGCTTCTTTGTTGAATTAAATTTAATGAACAGTTTTTCTTTGTGATTTTTTATTTTTGTTTTGTTTTCATAAATCTACTCCATTCGTCGTTTTATTTATAAATGCATAATTATATATTTTATCAAAGGATTATTTTCTTGAAGTATATAGTAGATTTCCACCTGTGCACTCTCGTGCCCAATAAAACCAGCTTTCAACAATGATTCCCCTTTAATACTGAGTACTTCAATCAGCATTTCCACTTGAGCAAGTTTAATATAAATCATATTTAAAAAAAAATCAATGTACTTTCAAGTAAGTTATGTATTTTAAAGCCCACTATATATTTATTGAAAAATATTTATTAAGTAGACTTAAAATTATTTTAATATAATATTTTTCTACACGTGTATCGTACTGCAAGATTTGATATATGCAAATAATAAAATGTATTCATTATAGGTTTTTCATAATTTTAAGTAAGTTGATTGAAAAAATGGATTCAAATCCTGCTCGAATTTTATAATAATAATTCTATCGATATTGCCATTGGGTCTATTGTTTTAAATCAATTTATTTTTATTATGAATTGTTGGCTTTGCAAGGATTTATTTTATATTATATTCAATATATTTTGAGGTAGTAAAGCTTCGGTTGCAGTGGATGTCACCAATAATTATATTAGTCGGTGCACCCTTCATTAAGGGATGGGAGAATAGAGAGGCTTATTTCATGACTAAACTACAATGCCTCAACTACCCTTAAAAGCCTAATAACTTCGTTATATAACAACACACTGATATGCACCATTGTATTATAAATAACAAGTTTAATGCATTACATCCAGTATGAAGTAGTCGTAAATATATTATATTTTTAATTGGAAAAGTTCCAGTCGTACGGTATTAGCGAATTTAATCCATCACGTGTTCGTGATTAATGAAGGCTGTCGTGTTAAAAGAGAAATGGTGGTTTCCATAAAAACCAAACAAGAACCGATATGATCGACATGAAAGCTATTGTTCGAAAGCTTTTCTGCTGAAATCAATTGCATTTTGTGTGTTTCGGATTAGGAATAAGTCTAATAAAGCTCACGCAGACTTAGGAATTTTATTTCTAACCCAGATTAAATAATACTTATCGACACAATAACTATTAGAGATCTTAATAAAAATGTATTGATATTTTTTTATGTGTTTAACAGTCTAGGTATATAAATTTTATGATTAAATGTAAGCAGTGATAATTATATATATATGATTATCTAAGGTGTGTGTATGTTATTTTTTATGTTACGTGTGCAGTTCCCTCAAATATCAGTGATACCAGATGGAAGAATATTATTTTATATAATTATTTTAATACATATTTAAAATCTCCAAACGGGTATTTTAATGAAAATAATATTAAATTCATTTCAAAATAATATTAGAGATATTTAATAATGCATAATAAATGACAATTATCAAATAAACAGTATTTATTGGGGGGCTTGCTTTTTTAATATTATGATGAGTGCTGTTATCGTATGAAAACCGTATTAAATTATTTTATTTATAATTTACTTTGGAAATTCGAACTTCTTCTGATAGAAAAATATACAACCTTAAAGCAAAAATGAAATCAAAATATAAGTTTCCTATTAAAAATCCAAATAGAACATAAAACACATTAACAAATTGAAAATTTCAATTAAAATAACCTAGTATTACATGTAAGCAAGTAATTATAAAATCATTTCACATTTTAAAGCATTCGTTATTTTAACACATTTATTTTCGATGATAAATAGTTTTTTAATCCTAATTAGGGTATCGTACAAATATAAGGAAAATATGTATTTAGTTTGGGTTAGATTAAAAAATATTTAAAAAAAATTAAAAAAGAATTAGGTTGAATTCTTTAAAGATTATTTTCTTCAAACACTGATTCGAGAGTTATAGTTTTATTTTTTTGCAATCAATTGGTTTGTACTAACTTTGCACTTGTTAAGATTCGACTCTCTAGTTAGGTAGCTCACTGTTTGATGAAATCGGCCTTAAGTGGGTTTTTAATTGCTTCTTAGGCTAATTTGACTTAATCTAAATTATGCAATAAATCCGCTTTGAATAAGTCTCCCTTTTATTTAGATTTATTTCAAATAATCATATTAAAATATAACCTAACTCTCGAGTCGTTTGCCACATGTTTGTGCCATCATTATTGTACAAACCAATTGATTGCACAAAAATTAACGAAAGAACGAATTGAACATTCCAATTATGTAGGTATTTTTTTTAAAGAAAATCAATATAAAATATATTTGTTAAAGAGAAAATAAATTGAAAATTCCTCCTCGTTCTTGTTGTAAGAGTGTACCGTGGTAAAAAGTATTTTCAACCTGAAAAGGTTTTCAGGTAGCTTTGGTAAAAAGACGAAGGAATGAATTGGTTGCGTTTGTAGTGGTCAACCGGTTTACCCCATCCGGTGCGGTGTTGGTCCGGAAAGTGCAGCAAATGCTATTAGTGGCAAAAGGTTCGTGGCATTCTTTGGAAAATGTGCTCATTGTGGTGAGGACATTCCGCCCTTACAGAATCCACCCAAAGGGCTATTCATTTCGGAAAGTGATTCAGTAATCCAATAAATACGTGAATTTTCGTGCATCGAATTTTTGAATTTATTTGTTTAAAAAAATATACAATAGATTTTATTTTGTTCCTGAAAAATATCACCTAATGAATTTAGTATTCGAGATTATATTTTTTTTAACTGAACACTAGACACACTTTAATTTCTATGAAATTTTATTATCCCCGACTTAAATGCAAGATATTTTATTTAAATAAATAACCATTATCCAACGTAATAGATCATGGGATGATCCGGATCAATTTTGGGAATAATATATTTTATTGAAAATTAACTTTCAACTGTTGAACTATAGACATGTATAGTCACATTTAGTGGCCGCAAATAGGTGTGATTGGTAATATTGTAACACAATATTCTAATATTAGCCCTCGATAGATAATATAGTTGACTGAAAACATAGTCAGAAGACTTAAATAAATGAGTCACTTTTATTATTACACATAACGTAATAATAAAAGTTTAATAATTCAGAGGATAAAGCGTGTGGAAAAAAATACTGTGATCATGGGTTCAAATCCCGCTGAATTAAAAAAAATGACTTGATCGGTTATAATATTTTTTTTTAAATCCGATTGATTGTATTGATCCTGTTGCTTACTCTGATTTCCTGTATTGTAAGGTGAATACAGTGATTATTAAGTCGATGACCCGTGTAACTAGTAATAGTTAAGATCACCAATTTGTAAAATCAAAAAGCGTATATAAATAAATAATAAACTACATCAACTATTATTTATAGCAATGTTTCTTAGCCTTTTTTGGAGCACATAAATATTATATTGTAAATAATTATGCAAATTCTCCTTTGTTTCTGGATCGTTACTTGATATATTTAAATTATTATCTCATACAATTTGTATTAGAATAAAGATAATATCTTAGTAATACTAAAATCTGAAGTAAAGTATTGACAGTGATGTTCAAATATGACTTCGTTTCGTTTCGGCGCGCAAAAGGGCCTTCCTTTGTCACAAAGATGTCACATTTTGTATTAGTGCATTTGGATAGTTGGTTACAATAATATTAGAATTAAATTAAATACACGTGTATTTATTCCAACATCAAAATAAGTCAAGGTTTTTTGGGGATATAATATTTTTTTATCTATTTTTTATTATTATTTAGTCTTTTATTATACATCGAATCTTTCGGTTGGCCGATTTGTTTGCAAGTCTCTCCCCGAACCGGCACGGTAAATAGACCATCAAATGAACCGGTCTTCCGGTACATCCGGACAAATCAAACATGGCCATCGCCTTCGTGTATTGTAAAAGTGACGTCCTTTTTATCACCCGTCGGGAAAACGCTTCCTTTATCTTCTCTCACATCATCGAGTGATCTTGCCAAATCACTTGAAATTTCGTAGATATTATATTTGAATAATTCAATTGTAATATTTAATTAGTTACGTTAAATAATAACCAGCATAATAGCTTAGGGGATAAGAAGCGTGGCTACAAATACTCTGGTCATGGGTTCAAATCCCACTCAGGTTAAGAATTTTTAAATTGATTTGATCGGTTATTATAATTCGGGAGATCGGGAATAATATTGATAAAATCTCGATCGATCGTCTTGCTCCAGGTTTACTCTGATTTCCTGGATTGGAAGGTAAATACTGAGGCGATAATAGTAATTAGTAATAGTTATGATCACCGACACACAATTAACACGTTGGGTATAAAAAACCCTGTCAAAAAGACCTTTTCCAAAATAAAAAGATCGTCTTGATACGGGTTTACTCTGATTTCCTGTATTGTAAGGTAAATACTGATTATTAAGTCGGTGACCTGTGTAACTAGTAATAGTTAAGATCACCGACAGATAATTAACACGTTGTTGTGTATAGAAAACCCTCTCTAAAAATATCCTTGGGGCATAAATAAATAAAAATCCTTATCCCGTAAAATTCAAAGCATTGATTTGGTACAAATATTAAAATATACGACTACTGGAATTTATGTAAAATACAAATAACATAATTTCACTGCAATTTTATTTTTATGTTAGTAGAGGAAATGTCATACACATGCGGAGAGGTGAGCTAAGCTTACAACGGTTCTAATTGGTCATATTAATATCACAACATTAAAATATCTTATAATGCTATATAAAAAATATTCTGAAAAATCTCCAACTGATCAATAAATGTGCAATAGTATTTTTTTAATTATAAATAAGTAATTGATTAAATACATTTAGAATAGAAATTTCTTGACAAATGCTTGGTTTCGAATGTGTGGTTACCAAAATTTCACTCAAGTATTTGTACACAATGGTCATGGTTTTGGTGGAGGCTATGTTTACCTACAAACACCACTAGCAAATTTCTATTTGCCAAATGCTCATCGTCATGAAAATACTCTTACGAGAGTTCAGTAAATACATTACTCCGTCATGTGGACGTCTACAATTGATTGACAAATCTAGGCAGAATCTACAAACACTTGATTTTACCACAGCCAACACAAATTTATTGATAAATTATATTTGTGACTAAAAAAAATATTTTTCATATTAAAATTATAAAGAAAATCCATTGCATATTCAATAAAAAAAGTCTCTGATAATACCTTTTCAAAAAATTCATATAATATAATCTCGCTCATCTGGTGCAACACTGTCATTTATGCAAAATGTAGTTTTTCGAGGAGAAGCATTTTAAGTTTCAATATTTCTATGAGTACCGCATCAATTCGACCCAAAACCATAACGACATCACACAATATGTCCAAAGTTTTTTGTAACAATAATAAAATTTTGCCACCAAACGCACAAATATTTTGGGCACTTGATACAATACTTAACTA
The DNA here is from genome assembly GCA_022606485.1 of Agraylea sexmaculata. Lineage (NCBI taxonomy): Eukaryota > Metazoa > Arthropoda > Insecta > Trichoptera > Hydroptilidae > Agraylea > Agraylea sexmaculata. Next base: position 7,283 of record JAGTTH010003202.1, read on the forward strand.
ATTTTTTTGAAAATTTGCAAAAGTGACAGTGTTGCATCGGATGAGCGATATGCATGTACCAAAGTAGAAATATTGAGTTCATTTGCCCATTCCAATTAAATATTTAAGCACATCTCAAAAAATTAATATGGTGGGGTCGTTTATCGAGGCCGTATTGTATTGTTATTTCAATATGTACTTGATTTTTTTACTTTTCTAGATGCAAAAGCTTCCAAAACACAAAGCGAAGTGAAATATGCCGTATACCAGGTTGCACAGTTTCACCGGCTGCTCCCGGAACACCGACACCCATTCGTCTTCAACATACACTACCTGAAACATTCAGACAGTTCATTCTCTATGTTTATACTGGAAAAGTAAGATACAATGGATTCAATTTAAACCTTCTCCCAAATAACTCTATTTAATAATTTTTTATTATTTTCAGCTTCTTTTACAAGACTCAGGTGTGTTTGAAATGATGACATTAGCGGCAGATTTAGGAGTCGAAGAACTTCGGTCAGCTTGTGAGGATCATGTGACTTCTACATTGTCCGTTGCCAGTGCTTGTACTTTTTTGGCTGCCGCAATGGATATTCAAGAGAGGCCCGCAGGTAATTGTTAGTTATCTTATCTTTATTTATATTTTATAAGTTTTTTTTATCATACCTTGTGTTGTTATTCTGCTTATTAAGATTACAATTAATATTTATCATTAAATTAGACATTTACTTAATTGAAGTAATTATTCAAAATCACTACATTTTTAATGAGCCATGGAACTTTAAAGTCAAACAAGAAAGTCCTTCAGAATTTTAGGAGATAGATGAAATATATTAAGGAAGTAAATTGCATTCTTATATCATTCAAGACATGTAGAAATTTTATTTAAAAACATTCAGCTGAGGAAATACCTAACTTGGTATTATTTTTCAGTTTTAAAACAAATACAGTTTTTTTTTAATTAAAAAATTTGTATTTCTTATATAATTTTCAATATACTCAATATTATCTTTCTTCATAAAAAAGTTAAGTAAGTCTTAAGTTCACTTCAATTGTGTGATCTTTGAACTATGATCTTGTAAAAAAACATTGAAAACAATCAATGGTTTAGATAAAACTAAAATGAAAAAAAAAAACATTAAAAATGGATATTGAGCTGAACAAAATGCTATTTATGGCCATAACTTGAGTGTATTGGATAAAAATTCTAGTACCATTATATGTTCTTATCAGTAGATATGGTTTTAAAATACACTCGGTCCTTTTTTTTGCAGTTTTTATTTCAAGAAGCATTTTGCGCGAAATATGCGATAAATTCGAGAAAGCGATATATTCATCAATATTTCATTTGTAGTTTAATATCTTCAATTTCAATACAGTCATAGTTTATATTTATATCGTCATCATCTTAATTTGTAGACTTTATTTTAATATCGAATACAACCCTTTTTTATTTATATATTTTTTTCTTTAAACTCCATTTCTCATGTAAAACAATTATGAATTCACGTTTCGACAACTGTCACATTATCGAGACAGGTTTAGTGTTGCAATACCTAAAAAAAAAAAATTTATATCTACCTACCTAGTTTATAATATACATTTTTGAGTGAGGACAGTAATTAATTTATTTAAAATTAAATTATACGAATTCAATGGATATCGTCTTCCAATTTGAAGCAAATGTTAAAAATTTTCGAGGTGTGTATGTCAGCATGCATATTGCTTGCTCGTATTTTTTGGCACGGCAACACCAGATAGTATAGCACGCTACCGGCTGTCATTACATTGGAAGCGGGATAACGTTAGCAGGTTATTTGTGAGTGAAAGTCGTTTGAAGAATCAGCGAAGATGGCGTACAAAGGACCGGCCAAGGTGCAGAAGGTGATGGTGCAGCCCATCAACCTGATCTTCCGGTATCTGCAGAACAGGTCCAGAGTGCAAGTCTGGCTGTACGAGAACATCCACCTCAGGATTGAGGGCCACATTGTTGGCTTCGACGAGTACATGAACCTGGTGCTGGACAGCGCTGAAGAAGTCACCGTCAAGGGACAGACTGTCAGCAGGCGCGCCCTCGGCAGGGTCATGATGAAGGGAGACAACATCACGCTTATACAGAACTGCACGCCGAGCTCCAACATCATGTAACACTATTACACTGAATCACATCAAACAGGCGTTCAACAAAAACAATATTAAAGTATCTTGAACTAATTCAACCATATTGGTTCAGTGTGATTTCCCTGTAAAGCCTTGTTGAATGTTAAATATCTTCTAAATTTGTTCCAAACCTGTTTTATAATATTTGTTTACAGATACAGCAGTCTTTTTTGTGTACATCCTGACATTTTTATTATCATCCATCTGAATTGAATGTACTGTAAATATATACAGGCTGTCATTTAAACAAAATCTAATTATAAGCTTTAATTAAGTACTTTATATAAATTAAAAAAATTACAACTGACAATTTTGTTTTAATTTTATATGCTAATGTAAATAACAATCAGTTTGTTGATTTATTTGGTTTTTTAACATACTATAAGTAACATATAGAGATAATGATTATTCTTGAAATCATTTAGATTGATTTGACTCATGATCATTATGCTCTCTTGAATTATTCAATAGAGTAATCGATTGTCTATTATGATTTTAATTATGTTTACTTAATAATGCTCTCAATAATTATATTATACAGGAACCATTTGTTCGTATAATATGATTATTATCGGGTCCTGTTAACGGCAAACAATATCACAATATCTACTCTACGGGAATGTGCAAAGTAATAAGTCTGCGGGTCATAAATAGATAAAAATCAGATTTTTTTAAATTTACATTTTTACACAATGGTAATCAAAATTATGTATATCGTATTGGAATTGCTGAAATTTATCACACTGCATGTTTCCACTATAAACTATCTGGTCAAAAAAAGGTAAGGTCGTTTCAGAGTAAATTAAGGCAGTTAATTCACAATTGGAATCACTGTCCAATCAATTCTCAGTCTTCAGTATAATTCTTCACAATATTGGTCACTCTTCAAAAAAACTACACAACAAATTAGTGATGTGATGGAAGACCTGAGAGTTTTCTTTTTGAACTTTTGTTAATGGTAAAAGTAATTAAATTGGTATATTTTCATTTATAGGGTGTAAGAGCGCTGCATCTTTTATGGAAAAATGCATTTCATATATTGGAGAAAACGCATCGGAATGTGTAAAAACCAATGCATTTTTAAATTTGCCTAAAGATGCATTAATAAAACTCATATCTTCCGATCATGTAAGTATTCAATATTGATTATTATATACTGGAATGTTTCGAATGCTCATTGGTTTGTATAGCTATGCTTGGAAGAAGAAGATGTTTGGAGATGCGCTTTAGGATGGGCCAAGCATCAAGCCGGAGTAACACAACCAACAGCTCATTGGACAGAAGAGGAGCGAGCTCGAGTTTGTCAGCATTTGTCACCTCTCATGTCTCACATTAGATTACTTCTCATAGGTATAATTTATCGGAATAATCTTATAAGACTTGAGCTAACATGGTTCTTCATTTTAATAAACTATACAGATAGTCAAGTATTTGCGGAAGAAGTTGAGCCTACTGGAGCAGTGGCCATGGAAGTATCTTTAGAGCGTTATAGAAGAGCGGCATTGAGAGGAGCCGGTATGGGTGCAATGTCAACTAATACAAGAGGACGTAATCATCATACAGATATTGATAAAAGGCTACAACCGAGGTTTAATTAAAATTATTAATAACCATCTTTCTGAGTGGAATTCCATAAAAGATATTTTTTATGATAATTTCCATTGTATAATTAAAATCTCAATTCTATTTAAAACCATAATTACTCTAAATATAGCTGAAACTGTGCATGATTAAAAAAAATTGGACTATCCGATCTTTCAAGGATTTTATCAATCAATCTGAAAAATTAATAATTTCTTACAAATAGTCAAAATAATACTGAGAATCCTTTATATAAAATTATTATACATATAAGTTTAATCACATATTAAATATGTATTTTTTGTTTCAGATTGTCTCTAAATTTATTCTTGGGATCGGTTATATTACAACACGAGAGAAGTTCCCTTCAAAGTGTTCTCAATAATTGGTAATGTTATCTTCTATTAGTAGAAATTTTATATTTATTTATTTATGTATGCTCGGAGGGGTCTTTTTAGAAGGTTTTTTTATACACAACATGTTAATTCAATGTCTGTCTGTGATCTTAACTATTATTAGTTACTATTATCGCCTCAATGTTTACCTTACAATCCAAGAAATCAAAGTAAACCTGGATCAAGACGATTGATTAGGATTTTATTAATGTTATTCCCTATTTCCCAGACGTAATAAACGATTAAATCATTTTCTTTTTATTTACTTGAGTGGGATTTGAACACATGACCACAGTATTTGTAGCCACGCGCCTTATTCCCTGAGCTATTACATTGGTATATAAATAATGTATTGAATGATTATAGGTACGGTGTTCCAAAACAAACATGGAGACTCGTGTTTCGTGCTTCTTCACATTCATTCTCGGCAACGGCATTTCATTCAAATTGTGATGGTATTGCTCCGGTAATGGTCTTAGTCATGGTAATAATAATACTCGATAAAATAATTGGATTTTATATATTTTACTTATATAAATTGTTTTATTTTTGTTCAATTAGGGAAATCGCGGTGAAATATGCGGCGGTTTCAGTGATGTACCTTGGCATAAGACAAGTCACAAAAGCGGCTACATTCCTTCCGAGAAGGCTTTCTTGTTTAGTTTACATGGGAATCCTGATTCTCCAGCAAAGTACAACATCATTAAGAAACCATACGCAATTTGTTATCATCCAGAGTTAGTATTTCAAATATTTTTGCTTTATAGTATGTTCGTAATTCATTTTTTTACGTTTCAGTTGCGGACCAATATTTGGAGCTGGAGCAGATCTGTTGATTTCTCATAATTGTAATACGAATATGGAAAGCTATTCTAATCTCCCACATTCATATGACGGAGATGGAGCCAGCATACCGAGTTTGATGGGGGATTTTAATTTTACCGTGGCTAATTATGAAGTCTTTACTCACGATTCTCCATCATATCCTCCCGGAAAGCTAAAACATGACAGATATTGATCTAGTATTTTTATTAAATTAATTATCAGCATTTTTATATGCAAGCTTTTTATATTTTTAGTTTATAATCTGATTATTATGAAAGAGTCTTCCATTTTTCATACTTACATATATTTTTTATAAAAAAAATTACAAAAATAATTCATTTAGTTATACTATATGTATAATATTTCCAAATCAAAATCTTGCCATAATTTTGATATTATTTTTTTTTCTACAAATAGTCTGTAAGTCAATTGATATTTTTATTTTGAATCAATTTTACAATTGATGAATTATCAGTATTTTATTATTATTACGACTGAAAGCAATGAAGCCGTTATGGATTTGATATTATTTAAAAATCACTCAAAAGTCTTGCCATAGTCTTAATGATATTCTCGTGGAAATCCTTAAATATGGAAAAATAAAAAAATATAGCAATTGAAAATGTATTAATGAGCAATAAAATGTTTTTGGCCAACATTCAAATTTTTTTAAATTTGTTGATAGATCATTAATTTCTATTAATACTACATAATAGGGTTAAGAATAAAACATAGTTGTATAATGAGTCATACTTCATCGTAATTTACTTATATGTATTTAGACACATAACACTTCTTATGAAATATTGCAATAAATATAAATTCAAGCATCTTCAGTTGAGAGCGTAAAAGTTGATTTTAGTGTTTTGTATGACAGACATAATACAAACTATGATTTACAATCCCCATTACATAATTTCTTCTCACACACGTCTTTCGCTACTCTTCTCTTCAACATAATAATGATATTTTTATCAATTGAATAGTGTTTTTAATAAATTATTGCGATGCATGCATTTAATAATATAAAATTGTAAAAATTTAAATAAAAAATATCAGCTACCAGGAATAAAATCTAGGTTTATTTACCAATATTTCCTTAATTAGAGGATACAATGTGCCAATTATTGCCTAAATCACGCAAATCTGTCCTTTTAGTGATCTTAAGTAAGTATTTTTTGTATCTTATAAAAGTAATTGAATATGAATAACAGTTGAAAATAAGCTTTCATTCAAATCTAAAGACATAGCAAATTTTTGTACTATTAATATTATTAACACTGTAGTCATTTTTCTTCAAAATAAACATAACAGCTAAAGATTATTTTTATTGTTAATCAATTGTTATACCAATATATAATTAAAGAAATAAATAAAAAACAAATGAGAGAGGTAATAATTAGACTATGGTAAATAATTATATATATTTTTAAAAATATTCACGGATAATCTTTCCTTTAATATTAGTAATACTGGTTTTTTATTTCTGTTTGCTTAATTTTTTTTCTTGTATTGATATTAGACGCACCTAGCATATCATAAACCCCTTTCCACGCAATTGCCATCGCCAAATCCTAAAATTTATTTGACCTTTTAAAAAATAATGACTGAAGCGCCATGAAGTATAAATTTTACAGGAGAGCTAAAAATTATATTTTTATAAAATTCCTCATTGGTTTGCTTTTTTGTTTATGATAATAATCTTTAACAGTTAGGAAGAATATGATGTTCAAATAGCATTTTTGCCTTCTATATATAATAATAATATAAAAAATAGACCTAAATAAAGGATTTTTTCTCTTTTCATTTTAGTATTTATCGTTTTAGTACAATTTGATAAACCGACAGTTATATCTGTGTCTGTTATCGAGATTATACTGTATTATTTAAAAAAAATAAGCAGTGTAATAGCTCAGGGAATAAGGCGCTTGGCTACAAATACTGTGGTTATGGGTTCAAATCCCGTTCAAATAAAAAACATATTTGATCGGTTAGCAATAATTGATAGTCTTGATCCAGGTTTATTTTCTGGATTGTGAGGTTTATTATTAAGTTGTTATTATGTCTAAAAATAATTATATTATTACGAATTGAAATTTGGAACACACGCCACGTTCTCATACATTTTGTTTTAAAACTGTTCTGTTTCATAAAGTCTTAAAAGCAAAGACAATTATAACTATTTTTCCATACATTCCACTCAAGAAGTAGTAAGAAGAGAAGAAGCACTAGGCCAGGTTCGAGTCTCGCTATCGGGTTTAGTAAATCACTGCAATTCCGTTGTAAATCAGCGAGGATAGGACGACACCTTGACAGTGTCTTCTTCACACCTGAGAGTCGCACCGGTGTTAACATTAATAAATAAACTGTGCAGTCATCATCGCGGAATAGGAGACACTGTTATGGTGATTTATCAAAGATTGAGCGGGTCTATCTTGAGGATCTGGGCTGTTAAGGGGAGCACCTCAGATATATCAGGTAGATGGTCTCCAGGTGACAGGAGTAGCCAAGTTTGGACTATCAAATGAGATGCGGCCATTATATTCAAATATACTGCCAATGTATCGCGAAAACTCGTATTACTTTCATGTTTGATTCAATTTTGGCTTAAATAAAAATAAATGTAGATATTAGTGGCCTCAGAAATTGTTAAACTTATATTAGTCATAACCGAATTCATTATTACCTAAGTGTTTAGTGTTAGGGGCGTATTCAATATAAGAGTGTGTTAGTGAGTCGTGTGTGTACGAATAGACTTTTGGGTACACGCATATGCACCGCACGCATACACTCTCATTACACTATTATGTTGAATACGTACATTGGAATCTAAATTTGATTCAATTCATTTTTATGTATATGTGTGTAGGTGATAATTCCAGGTGGGTGTTAATTAATATAGTGGCACCTGTGTGTCTTGTACTGCAAAACGTGAGCTGTGAAGTAATGCAGGAGGAGATTATTTAATAGTGTTGTTGTTGTTATTAAAAGAATGGTACAAGGATATCCAAAATGGTGTTCGAAGCCACGTCGGCTATAAATTTCCCTTTGCGCGATATCTGCTCACGAAGTGTTGACCTGGTAATAGTTTCCCATGACCACCAACCACCAATTGTTATTTGAACACGTTCCAAAGATAAATAAGTCAACCAATAATATCCACGTCCATCTATCTGGACCACGCTCCTATTATAACAACATCAATAATCTTGGAAAATGGAGGAAATTACAATTATTCGACTGTGTACTGTGACAACTGGATGTATAAATATCAAGCAGATGACTTAAAGTATGGCAACACTGGCTCGCATTCAATATAATAGGATGCGTATTTGTGTATACCAATACTACTAAGCTATAGTCTATTCGTACACAAACGATCACTAACACACTCTTTCCACATCCATTCCCACTAGATTCAAATCCAAAAATCAAATATTTCGGAGTAACGCAGTTTATCTGTATACAAGCTGTCTTTGGTTGAACTTATCATTAAAAAAATATACTAAAAGAGGCCTAAGATTTTTTTCGTATAAAAAAACAGTTTGTGAATCTTCGGTTATTATAATGAGTGAATATATGGTGTCATCATAGAATAACAAACACAAAATTCGTTTTCAGGATCAAGTTCAAATTAATAAAAATAACAAGTATGTTGTCATAACGCCTAAGGTCGCTCTACGTATTTGCATCAACAACAACTAATTGTAAACACTATGTTGTCATAATGACTCAGGTTGCTGACCGTGTGTGCCGTTTGAGGTTATGTTCTTGTTTACGTACTATTGTTGTTTGATTAATCCTTTGACGTATGCTTATAATAATACAAATCAGGCGGTCAATCACCTAATAAGTAAATACGCAAGATTCTCAAACTATTTAAAATAATAATTAACAATTGAAAAGATTAACTAGCCGACTATTAATGAAGGTGTCGTTGTATTACATTCAATGTACCATTCCTTACATTTAACTATTTAAGTTGAATAAAAGACATGTTGAATATATATTTTTTAAATATGCATCTATTATTGTGGTTTTTTTATATCACACATTTATCTCTTACATATTAATTTAACTGTATTAGTTTGGTTTGAATTTGCATGGAATGTGCTTAAATTTATATAATCTAATTGAGAATGTTTTAAGGGAAGAAACAACCATTTTTATTTTAGCATAATATAAACTGACAATGGATTATTATAATTAGCTGAAAGAAATATGTTTACCACTAATAATTGAGCTAAAAATTAACTCCCTTTAAAATAATAAATCCATCTAGTTATACAGGATATTTTTTTTTTATTATTATGAATATAAAAGTAAGTGAATAATTATACAATTTTCCTGTGCTACCAATTAATATGGGATGGCAAAGGCTTATTATTATAAGAAGAAATAAAAATGTCTATCATAAAGAGGTGACCCGAACTCATTAATGAATTAAAATACATATATTTGATTATAAATATTTAAAATAAATCGCGTCCTGTATATTATGAAAAAAAAATACTTTCTGTCTTTTTCTTGAATGTTTCGATTGAATTAAAAAATCAAATATTTGGTTGAGATAATATTATTTATATCCGAGACAATTATTATTTAAAAGGCGATGCTGTTTATTTGTAATGTGTTTTTTATGGATCGAAATGTTCAATAAATCATAAAGTGGTTCCTCTCTTTTAATATTATAAGTATGGTCAAACAAAGAGCTGTGAAATATCGAACAGTTCCCTCATTAGTGTTGGATTATTGTTCAAATACAGAGCAATTATAAAGTTGTGTTTCTCACGAGCTTATTAATGCTTATTTTTTTATTATTTATTATGAACAGTGATGGTATTTGGTGTGATCAGACAGAAATATGTTACATATGTGATAGTATACAATCAATGTGTCGACAATATGACCCCATATTTGAGGTCAATCGAAGCCTTCCTTCGTACTCAACCATCGGTCACCAAAATATATTTTATTGTTTGAAAAAAATGTTGTAAATTTTTCAATTAGTTTGGGTTAAAAATTTGATTTTTCCAATAAGAAGATTTCTTGATTTTTTTTGTCTTATTGAAAATGTCATGTCTTCTTAAAGTGTAATTAATAATGAATTTTATCGAACACGATTCAAAAATATGTGAACATTTTAAATTACGCCTCGACAAAATGAGCTAAAAAATACTATTTTGGTAATTTATTAGAGTTATACAGGTCACCGATAGGGCGGCTCTTTCCTACGTAATAAGAAAAAATATATGATTTTATAAGACAAAGAGAGAAATGAGAATTATCAATACAAGAAAATCACACGTTAAGCAGTATACAAATATAAGAAATACATATACTATTTTATTAAACTAATTCTCAGTGTGCAATTGAAGAACTTCTTGTAAAAACAGCATTTGTCATAATAATCAAAATTTTATAAATATCATAATATTTATAAACAGGGTGGACTTGAATTAACTGAAAATATTATAAGGGGTGGTAGGGTATGATAAAAATTAATATTAAATAATAATACATATTTTTTTTAAATAAATTAACAATTTCAAATAATAATATCGTATTTAACAGACGCGAATTATATAATTTATTTATTATATTTTCACGTTTTACGGCAATTACTGTAAAAATCCAATATAATAATGATAACAACAATAATGAAATTTATACATGGTGGACTTGAAATAATTTATTATATTTAGAGGTATTGTAAAATATAAGCGAAAAAAATATTAACATAAAAAAATATGTTTATTAAAAAATATTAATTACGTATTTAACAGACCCAATACACACCCAACAGTCACTACTGAGTACTTTACAGAAACAGCTGATTCCAAAAGCAAATAATATTTTTTTTAATTTAACTTATTTTAAAAAAATATATATATTTTTAACTTATTCTTGCGATAAACTATCACATCTTAAAATATTCTCAGTTAGTTCAAGTCCGCACTGTATAAATGTATTTTAAACAATTATTTTTTTAGTAATATTTGAAATTATTTAATAATATTGTAAATAAAAAAGTAAATAGGTACCACTTCACAAAATTTTATAAAAATGTTGTTTAATTCAATATATTCTTCTATAAAATATCCATTACATAAAATAGTCACCTCATTAGTCAGCTTTATTTATACCTGGTTTTGGATCATTCAGAATATTATTTTTATATAAGAAATCGTCATTATTCTAAAAATGTTTCCAATATCTGACAAATAATTCATATGAACTTTCACATGTGTAGAGCATTCTAGGTGTTCTCAAATAAATCGGATCTGATCGTGTTATTTTGGGTGCCAATTTTCCCGTCCACTAAAAAATACACAAAAATATTCGAAAGTAAACTCGACTATTTCCAAACAAGAGCAATTTATCAAATAAAATATCGAGGATAATCACAGGTATTCCTCTAAGACTATGGAAATGCTACACACAATGCATGCGCTTTTTCACATTCAACGCGAGATTTGATTATCAATACCATATTTAATTTAAGATTCAATATATTCAAAATGTAGCCAAATAGTTATTTATTAATTTTATTATTGTTTGGAGTGGTTATTGATTGAATACAATATTATTTTCAGCCCTTTTCGTAGCATGTCGTAGTGGATGATTTGATCTCGGTTATGTTATGGACAGATTGAATTAGTCACACTCGGTGTATTTTATTCGTGCTAATAACGATACACCATAATGCATATAATAAAAGGTCGTGTATTTGAGGAATAATTTAAAACAATTTTCCAGTCTGCACGGTCTATAGTCGTAAATTAAGTTTAGCGAGCGCTTTAACACCGTAATGGTGACCTTTCACCCTCAAGCAGCCTCGCTATAACGATGTGATCGGATATCCTTTATAGCGACCTTCATTGAGAATAACATTGTAGCTTCAGATTATTTATTTATAAATAAATTCATATATTATTTCATCATACTGCAGTACCACTAGAGCATTACGAGAAATCTGAAGTCGCAGTGATGATAATGCAGCACTCATCAGTTGGAACATGAAACAGAAAAAATAACTATATAAAAGTATAAAAAAAATATGTTATTATCCTCTATTTGAGTCCAATATTTTTTAAAATATACAGGAAATATCAAATTATAGACACGTGTAGGGCGAACTAATTTTTTAAATTTATTTCTATACGCCCCAGGAGGCTTTTAGAAAATTAGACACAATAAAATATTCATTCAATTTATGTTGGTGATCTTAACTATTATTAGTTATCGCCTCAATATAAGTATTTACATTAGAATCCAGGATATCAGAGTACACCTGGATCAAGACAATCTATCGGGATTATATTTAAATTGTTTTGTTTGCAAATGGTTGTGATTTGGTGATCAAATTAGCAAGACTTTGGGCATGTTTAAAATTTGATATTTGCTCAACAGACATATTAAACAAAGCTCAAAGTAAAACTGACATCGCATTAAAAAAATACCATGTGTTATTTAGTTAATAATATTATATTCAATCTGGTTATGAGAAATATTATAATAAATTGTAATTATTTATGCATTTATTCAGTAACAGATTCAAATAAAAATTTGTGATAATTTATGCAATTTATTATTAACTAGGAAAATTCAATACCCTGAATATAAGCTTCATTAATAATATAATTACGCTGGATAAATCTCAAATTTTAACTTTATCCCTCCTGCGAATGCAGAATAAAATTATTTTGCTTTATCTATTGTAAATTGTATATTGTGTGTTAATATTATATGTTATAAAGTCAGCTATTTTGTACGATATAAGTGAATGAGAAGAGCTAAGGTACTTCAGAATAGGTCGTCATGGATAACCTTATTGCTTATAAATATACGATAAACTGTGAAAATATTAAGAGAAAATTTATTGTTGAAATTCTCTGATATCACATTTTACTCCCCAGTAAATATTATAGGCTTTAGATTGTAGTTCAAAGTAAGTGTATTTAGATTGCCTTGAATTACACAAACAAGATCAGGTTGACTTAACTATTACTAGTTACACAGGTCACCGACTTAATTATCAGTATTTACCTTAAAATACAGGAAATCAGAGTAAACCTGGATCAAGACGATCAATCGGGATTTTATTAATATTATTCCCGAACTCCCAATCATAATATTTTTTTACTTGAATGGGATTTGAACCTATGAGCACAGTATTTTAGCCTCGTGCCATTATTATACTTTTTTCTTGTCTGGCGTGTATCAGTGGCGCCTGACAGTGCATAAACCCCCTCCCAAGTCACACCAGCTCTGAAATCTCCAATAACGAAGCTTTTAATGCTGTTGGTGTGTGTTTAAAATATACAATGAGGAAAAATAGACGATTTGTGAACGTGAAATGTTTTAATTGTAACCGTTATTGAATTTTGATGTCTGTTAAAAATGTTGATATAAATGATTTTTAATACATAGTAAAAAAATGTATAATAAGAAAATTAATAACATAACAGACTCAAAAAGCACCATGAATAATATTAATTATTTTTTAATTGACAAAAATATTTTTTTTTACTTATTCTTGCGATACTCTACAACCATATTAATTATTGCAGAATCGCTTTACATTTTCATAAAGATTCTCAAAGAGTTTCTCAAAAATATATATGTATATTTTTTGATAGAATGGCATGATTTATTGAAAATGAAAAATGCAAGTTCAACTTATTATTTCAATAATATTATTTAATCAATTTTATTACGCATAAGTAAGTATATAAATGATTTAATGCATTTTTTTTATTGGAACATAATTTAAAATAAATAAAGAATTATTTTTAATTATTATTTTATGAATGTCATAGCGACAGTCAAAATTATTATTTATTTGGTGCAAATAAAATACTATACTATATATATA
>JAGTTH010003204.1:0-19766 GCA_022606485.1 Agraylea sexmaculata
GGATGTTTTATAAGTGAAAAAGTCTGTAAATATAATATAAAATATATAATAATCATTCTTGTGAATTGCCTGAACATGTGAAAATTACCATAACATTCAGATATGTACATTTATCATCCGTCTTATAATATTCCGCTGCGAGATCAAAACATAGTTCCATTTAAATAACACAATCTTTAGAATGGAAAAATGGCGATTTGAAATTCTCATTTCGTTTCATTTATCTATGAAATTTGACTTTATAATGTACCATAAAAGAAGTGGGAATTTTTATCTCGCTTTTAAAAAAAAAACGCACATTCCTATCGCGCAATTCTGTAAGTGCTTTTTAAATGTGAACTATCTACATACTTCTTGATTGAAAATCTGGAAAATTGATTACCCAACGTCATATCTATATGAGAAAATATATTTTCAAAATAAATATTGTAGACGGAATAAATATAAGAGTAGTAGTTTTCTCCAGTGGGCCATTATCAGAATCAGATGTCTGTTATTGAATCCCGGTCTCAACGCTAATAATTCTCATAGTTTACTTACTACCGGAGACGACTTTCCTCTTTTTCCGATAATAAAACCCGAGAATATAAATAGTTTTACCTTCAAATAAAAAATAATTAAATTACATTTGAAATGTGATATTCTGTCCGTGATTAAAAAACTAAATTCAATGGGCTGTGTTGATGCTGGAAACAGGAAACCCGATATATTTCACGAAGTGATCATTAAATAAACTAAAAATGTTGTGGAATTTTATTTTTGCATAGTATTATAAATATATTATCACCATGCACTGTGCAGCTAGTTTTTTTTGGAATAATATGAAAATTCAGTTTTAATAAATATTTTTTAAATGAAATTATTAGATTGTGGAATATACTTTCAGAAAATAATATTTTATTTTAATTCATTTTAGAATATACAGTCTTTGGGTTTTTATTATAGATATTAGAATTTCTTTATTTAATTTGAATTTTACAAACTTTGATGATAAAAAAATTCTTATGAATTTGACTTACGTGTACAAAGTACATAAATCTTTTACTTATAACTAACATTCTTATTTGATAAGAGAAAATTTTTAAATTATAAAAAGTATGGGGAAAAAATAAAAACTCATTAGGTATAATAGTATGTATACATATGTATATCTACCACATTATTCAACTGATATTATTTTCTAAAAATAAAATAAAATTTCCAATAATCCACTCAACTCAAATTTGGTTTTACCCAAACAAATTGTTATTTGGTTTTTAAGCATTACATTTTGTAACTGTTTTGTTATTATTGCTTTTATCGTTGTTATTATTTATCAATCTTCAAATTTGTAAATGGGTTTTTATTTTTTTTCCCATTCTTTCTATAATTAAATACTATTACTCATGTCAAATTTAAATAAAACATTCATATTTATATAGTTTATAATATAAAATAATTTAAAAGTATATCTTTTGAAACTCACAAGGAACTGTGTATTTTAGTAATTGATTTAAATTTATATATAATTAAATTAAGACGATAACTGATTTGAATGGCTTTGATATGATTTTGTATTGTATAACCTTTTGAAAGGTTTCATACATATTTCAAAGATACAAACAGCACTTTTATACATTTTTTGTATATAAGATGCATTTTTTAATTATCAGTATTTTTTTTGAAACATAAAATTTGGTATAATGAATATAAGAAAGGAGATTTTATTCATATGTTTTTTAATGCAAATATTGTTGTTATTCCATTTAAAACAGGTGATTTCATTAACATTACAACTTTCTGAGTGTATTAATGATTTTGGTGTTTTGTAACATATTTGGAGTTTTGTTTGAGGGTGTCGTTTAGGGGTGGTTTGGGGCTGTTATGTTGAACACAGCTAAGCGATATTTATGTCGACAGGAGGTCCACTGGTTGAGTTCCCTAAGGCAGGACCAGCTTTCAGGAAAATCTCCACCTCCAAAAATCGTTGACAAACGAAAAACTCTTAATACAAATAGATTACTTTTTTTACGAAGTTAATATTTTCGGGTGTCACGAGAAATAATTTATAACTTTTTGCTTCCCTCGTAAACAATATCTTAAGAGTTTTCCTTTCCTATGAAAGTAAACCATCTGAGAACAATAAATTTATCAACAGTTTTCCCCCGTGGTCTAATTTTCAATCAACTATTTCTTCTTTTACAATGCTACAAAATGTGCTCAGAGAATAAAGCACTTGGCTACAGATACCTTTATCCTGTTCAAATTAAATATATTCATTAGATCCATTATTACACCTAGAAGATTGGAAACATTTTAAATAAAATCGTCTTGATCAAGGTTTACTCTGAATTTCTGGATTTTTCGATTATTCGATTTAGGTAGAACCGTACCGTGTAGGTATTTTTTGTAACTGGTACAGGTAAATTATAAAACTAACTAATACAATGCTGTGACAAAAAACAAACAAATCTTTTCCTCATGCGGCTTAAGCACGCAGAAATTACGTTGGATTGCGTTGTTACTTTACTACTTATATTTTTGTTATTTTTTACAACAAATTCAGTTACTTAAAAACAAAACTAATCTTAATCCTGATCCTAGCTAATTATGATAAGTATTTAAATTAAACCCAGTAAATCTTATAGTAGTAAGACTCGCTAGTTTGACTAATTGCCCAAGTTTACAATAATAATAGTTTGAATGTGAAATCTCCATGTATTCCTATAAGATTCAGATTGCTATATTTTGACAAATTATATTATGTTTTACTTTGAATTGGGAAGTATGTAAAATAATTAAAAATGTATTACTTAGTCAGTGTACAGTTTTATTTAGTGGGATTATTTCAATGGGATTTAGGGAATTTGAATTAAGACTGTCAATGAATTGTTTATGTTACTCCCCATAAAGCTTATACATTTTAAATAATTTATACTGTTAAAAATCTCTATGCCTGTTTTTATATTAAGTTTTAAATATATTTTTATTTACGAGCTTTTTTGAGCGGGTTTTTCAGACACAATAGGATGTTACACAGGTCACCGAATTAATAATCACCTCATTATTTAGGTTACAATACAGGAAATCAGAGTAAACCTGGATCAAGACGATCGATCAGGGCTTTATTAATATTATTCATGAAAAAAATCCCATTTAATTTTATTCGATATAAGTAACAAGTTAATGATCCTCATATTATAATAAGTAAAAAGACCATACCTGTATGCTTAATAAAAAAACTCCTTAGTTATTATACTACATACATTTTTATAAGCTAATAAGTTAATTGTAATGGTAGACTATTATTATAAAATAAAAAAATAAATTTCATGAATTTAGACATTAGCCTGGAATTATCAAAAATATGATGTCGGAAAGAAAAACGATGATCCAAAGATTTAAATCAGTCAATTAATTTATTATTTAAAATCAAGGGTAGGTGGGTACAAAAATACATGCAATTTTTTTGTGACACATTCCCTTACTAATACTAATTAAACTTTCATCCAGTATATTTGAAGAAGTATTTATGTTATTACAATATTAATAAAATGTAATAATTATAATGTCGGTGACGCCTTCAATACTCAATTCTGAACGTATCCATTCATACGTCACATATATCAGTTCAAAATCGTTATTAGGTAATGAAAATGGTGAGAAAAGGCTGTGTTTATCAGTTGGTAAGGAGAAAAGGAGCGCAGTTCTGGCAAAGTGAACACTTAAAGTGCCTGTAACGAGGTAATTAGGGTGCAATAAAAATAAAATTACACCACCCTTTATTCTTAAGCCGCCTCAAAACGAACATTTCGCATTAAACGGTTCAAATGCACCGGAAAAAAAATAAAAGGTCGAGTTATTCAAGCCTTTCAGCTAATTGCGCCAACTTTTTATTTGTCCCATTCAATTAATAAATAAATATTTATTTGTTAGGTATGCCCTCATCGCCGATGGAGAAACCATTTGAATGATGAATAATGTTTTCCAACAGGCAAGGTCTGCGTTTCAATAGTGAAGAGGGATAAAAAACATTTCATTTTTGCTGGTGGCATAATCGTAAAGCAATTTTTTTTCCAGCAAGAAACTTGTTTAAATGCTAATTTATGCAGAAATATTCCATTTCCTCTTAATGTCTTCTAGTAAAGTGAAATCTTTCCTCCACCTTACCAGATAACGAGCTTTTTCGCCGCAGAATCTCCAGAACTATACGTAAATACGCTTAAGACAAAGGACCGCACTTTTCGAGTGATTCAAACACTTGTTCAATGTATTACATTAAAAAAAGGAAAAAAAAAATTGTTTATTAAATTTCACATTCTCCACGTGAAAAACCTTATTTTTTAATACTTGAGCTTAGTAATCGGGATGTTTATTTAAATGGTATATAAAAAAAGATTAATGAGTCGTTAAAACCCTCTCTGTTTTTGTTATATTTAAAATTAAAATAATCGATTCCTATTTATACTGTAAATTTTAAATCCATATATTTCCTACATGATAATAAATACTGAGTTTAAAATTATTTAATTCAACTTTGGATGTTTCTCATTTTTTTCCTTCATTGATAAAAGGCAAATAAATAAATTGTTGACAGTTTTGACTCCTTGGTGGGATTCCACAATTTAATGAAAATTGTTAATTGTATTTCCACAGTATTTAAAACATACCATACACCATAAACATAAATGTACATAAAGTGAATTCAATTTAAATCATCATGAAAAAATGAATGACCTCTTTGATATTAATATAATGCATATTTAAATATGTCAATAATTTTTTGATACAAAAGAGTGAATTAGTTTTGAACTTCACTCGTAATACATAATATGGAAGGGGATAAATAATGGTTGAGCTTTTGAAATTGTAGCTTGTTTATTTACATTGTGATCACATTTGTAAAATTGATTAAAATTATTGATATTTCTGTCGACTCTCAAACCCATCAGTTATTTTGATGTTTCCTCTGTCTGGTCTGTATTGAGATTCAATGTATGGAAACTTGGTAAATATTTTTACCTATCCTTTAATCAGTTTCAGGTTTCTGGTATATCATTGTCACCCTTTTTGTATTTAAGTCACAGTAGAATTTCGTCGGTAGTCTCAGAGACATTTTTGTCACGTAATAGTAGAAGACGCGACGGACTTAACTCAGTTTACTCATTCTGATAGAGTTACAATGTTCTTCACCTGAGTTACGCACCTCTTTCTATTGTTTAACTTGCATCATTCTTTGATTAATTTATTTTGTTTACTATAAAATGCGAAGAGTCTGTACTAGTGTAATATATTATGAATGTGAAGGATGGCGGAATGTCGTCGCCTTTTTTATCTCCCATTTATCTAAGTCAACTAGGTGACGGAGTGACAGGAAAGTACGTGACTGAGGATTGACCAAGTAAGAATTTGGCTAAAGGTTGCAGGTGAGTTTCTTACTAGTATTATATTCGAAGCACGCCCACTTATGGTGGCCTGTGGCATATCAAAGAGACGACATCATACCGACAATTTCCCTAGTGAAATCGGACTTACAAATATTATTATATACTCATCTCTTTCCGCACAAACATAGTATTAAGAGTCGAATGTTGTACCTATGTAGCTTGTTACTTCGGTTCCCCTAGGGTTTATAAAAGTTCAACAAGATTGTCTTGCATCGGTGATCTTTTCGACTATTTTCAACCGTAACAATATTTACATAAAAAGCATCAAACAATTAATATTATGAATAGGTTCACTACTTAAACTTACCGATTTGGAATTATTTATTACATCAACGCGATGAGATTAGAATCTCTTATAAGAAGCACTCATTGTGAAATTTTATTATATTTGAAAGTTGCAATAATTGATTTTTTTTCCTTTGCTTAAATGTTAATTATGTTGGAATAATAATGGAACATTCCTTAATAAATATGCTGCTAAAAGCACAGAAATTTTTATACTCGTAATTTTTTTTTACTTATACATTTCATCTATATAGATTCATTTGCATAACCATAAACTCAATATTCTGTATTTTATTTATTATTTGTTATTTAGAAAGTACCTTCTGCTCGATTGTAAAAATATATACATTTATTCATCGATAAAAATTATATATGAAATTGCGTAAATATTTTAACATAGTGATTTAATTCATCATCAATAATTTATGAAAAACTAACATGTGGATATTCTATTCCTATTCCCTTTTAACTTTTTTATTCTGTTCCCTTTTTAACTATTAGTGTAAAGTTCATGGGATAAAGAAAACCTTTCATGTTTTTATACTCTAAATAATGGCAATATTTAGTTCATGGTTATGGAACTGAATGCCTCATTTATAGAACATGATCTTATGCACTTATTTATTTATTTACATATTAACGCTCGTAAGAGCATTTTTTTATGCCGACAACAAAAATAAAAAATACAAAAATTAAAACACAACGTTAAGAAAAGAATTAAGGTGTAGGAAGCAATCACTTATATTCTATACAAGGTCGCTCCCAAACAAGCCCTGTAGGTGACAGAATTATTTTAGTCTAAATCAAATGGTATTTTTTAGTAATTTATTTTTGTATAAGTTCGTTGATTGATACACTTATAAACATAGTAAATTCAAGGCTTATTGATTTTTATACTTTTTTGAAATTTATGATTTTTAAGCAGGACACAAGTAGTGTCGTATAAGCAAATGGGGATAGGAAGTTTAGTGAGATAAGCGAGAGAAACACGATGCAGGTTTTAAAGTTAGACATCACGATCAAAGTTACTTGCTCTAAACCAGTTCATCACTTTCCAAATTCAATTTTATCAAATTGCCTTATTTCATACAGGTATGCAAGCACACATTCCTAAAAATTGAAATATTCCAACACTATGAATTTTTGAATATATTTTCTACGTATTAAAATTGAAATATTTCAGATAGTAGATAGACGCATTTGAGTTCATAGATTCAAAGGCATATTCGAGTGTCCGTTGCAGAATGTTTGCAAACACTCCACCGAGCCAAAAGTGCCTATATTTTAGAATAAGCCACCATTCCAACGAAGGTGTGTGTGCGATTAAAATGAAATTTTTCGTCTGCCTGTGTCGGATTTTGAAATTTCAACACGAGCAAATGTAAAGCAAACTTTGGAACATGACACCGATTCGCACACAGTATTGCTCTCTAAAAGCACGCCACATGCATTACTTAAATATTTTTATACGTATTGCCTATGAAAGATTTTTTTTAAATCCTATTTTCAGGGGAGATTCTGAAATTCATACACATGACGACTTGCATTAGGTTTTAATTGACATTTTACAACGAAACGGTTTATACATTTTCACGCGCAATTGAAGAATTTGGCGGATAAAGAAGAGATATCAAAAAAATATAAAAGGATATCATCAAAAACATTTAAAAAAGCTTGCATGTCTCGTAAAACAGACGATGAAAAATATCTTTTAAAACAAATGCTGTGGAAATTACAACATAATTTCTTTAAATTATGAAATTCCACCCAGAAGTCAACACTATCAACAATCTTAATTTCGTGATATTTCAATTTTAATTTAGATAATGTATTTTAATTAATTATAAACAATAGTTGCCTATCTGTTAAACCGATACCATGTATTACATAGAATCAATAAATTTAAATTTAAATTGTAAAATATGATATAACTAAACATGATATTTCGGAATAAAATCTAAATATTATATTTATCGGGATTTAAAGTTCCAATTTAACATTATTATAATCTTCTGATCCTAACATGTGAAAAATAATGTATAAACGTTGGACTTCAACTAACTACGAATATTTAAGGGGGTAGTTGCCTATCGCAAGAATAACTTAAATATCCTAGTTTTCATTTTTTTGGATTCAATATTATTACTGTGTGAACTGTGAGACGAGTTAATTATTTATTAAAAAAATAAAAATCCATATATTATTCACCAAGGAGAAGTTTCGTTCAAATGACCTTCTACATGCATACAGGTATATTTTTTCAGAATAAATGATTCCCAAGTAAATTGTGATACAAGTATCTATGCATTGAGTCAACATTGACAGAGATGAAATCAGAGTGTTGGTTATTGAATGCCAAACAATTTGCAGAGCTAGCAAAACGTACCTTTGTAGAGTATACAGATATAATAACGTAGTACGGTTCAGTATATACGTGGCTCATTTCATTGCATACGTGGTAAATCAGCAACGGCCATTCACAATCGAACCGGTTTGATTGATTTACATCCAAAGTCATTAATGATTCTTGCTTCATCTAACTCGTTAACACTTATCTTTACTACTATGGTGAACCAACTTGGTCTAATATTACTAAAGTCAACACTGCCCGCCCATGCAATCTTCACACAATATTATTATTGCAATGAACTTCCTCACAAGGTAACTAACTATCAACAAAACATCAGAAACAGTATGCAGGTTTATATATTAATGAAATTTTGAGGTAATAGCCCTGGAGGTAAAGCGCGCGACTACAAATACTGTGGTCATCGGTTCAGTCTTGATCGAGGTTTACTAAGATTTCCTAGATTTTAATGTTAATACTCGAGCAATAATTAAGTCTGTCTGTGATCTGTGTAACTAGTTATAGTAAAAATCATCTACAGAAAAATTAACACTGTTCTGTCTATTCAAATTTGATATCATTAGAAAATTTAATAACTTTGAAATAATTCTCTCGATTCAAATTTAGTTTTACCCAATTAATCTGTTATTTAGTTTTAAGCATAAGACAAAGTAAATATTTTTGATAATGTTGAGTCTATTCTTGTTATTGTTTATTAATCCCCATATCTGCATATAGGTTTAATTATTTTTTCCTATACTTTTTATTATTACTTATCTTTTTCAGATCAAATTTAAATGTAATTAAAATTCTCATGTTAGTTATTAGGTATAAAGTTTTATATATTATGTACTAGATGTACAGAATATATAAAACTTATTAATATATTATTTATATATTAATAGTCATAAGATATTTTGTATTTTGTATTTGCTTTTGCTAGGGTTATTACAAAAATTTTCTTAGATCCAATACTTGTTAATTTATTGTCTCTCAATGATCTTAGCTATTACAAGTTACACAAGTCACCGACAGACTTAATAATCATCTCAGTGCTTATCTTACAATCATAGAAATTAGATTAAAACCTAGATCAAAACGATCGATCAGCGTTTGAATAATATGATTTCCGATCTCTTAGTCTTAATAACATAACAAATCAATTTAAAAACCCATGACCATAGTATTTGTAGCCATGCGTCTTATTCCCTGAGTTATTACGCTTGTTTTATGTTTTGTAAATATTTATTTTAATTTGAATCACGTACACTTAAGATATTGCATATTATAATAAACGAAGTACTTTTGACTTCATTCAAAGAATCAAGTAGAAATTTAGCGATCTTTTCAGAAATATTATGAATGCAGTAAGCAATTTGCGATAAGAAGTAAGAATGGTTGAAGAGAAACGCATTTTGAAAGCTTGCTGCACTCACTTGAATAGAAAACAGCCACCTTTTCTGACGCAAATACTTACTTACCACCTGCCAATTTCCACTACCTGCAATATTTCCCATCATAAATAATCGAGATTTAAATATTTCAATTATAAAACATATTATTACGGCCTTGTGGCCCAGTGGTTAGTGTAACGGATTCGTGAGTGAAGACTCCCGGGTTCGATTCACGGCACCGGAGTCACTGTGTAGATCTAGCTTAGCAAACTAGATCTTAAGTACTCATTGCTGTGTGGTGGCTGGGAAACCATCTCTACTATATTCTCCCGGCGAGGCCAGGTGGCCTGGACAGCCAAGAGACTCCTGTGAATAGGGAGGCGTCACGATAGCAACCTTAACCGCCTTAGCAGCAACAGCCTTATATGCTCCCTTAGCCACATATATACACACTTAACTAGCAACCAACTTATATATATATATATATATGCTTAACTTAACTTAACAACATATATATATATGCTACTGCTTTGCTGTAACCTTATATATATATATATATCTTCACTGCTAACTGCTGCTGCTATATATATATATATATATAAACATATTACACTAGTAGTGCAATTGAAACGAATGTAAATTTGAATGAATGCTTGTAGACTATTTATATAGTATTTGTATAGAATAATAAGTTGGATTTGGTTTGTTTTGAAAGGAATGAGTGGTTTAATTGAATTTATTTATACACTCAAGTCTCAATATTTTTTATTTGAAATGTATTTCTTAGAAATGTGTTTTCATATCTAAAAGCTTCTTATGGATCGTTATTTATTTCCGGCATGACGAAGTGCACGTGTCAAATGTATGAAAAGTGCATCGATTTTAATTTTTAAATAAACACTCTACTGTATATTTTCTAAATTATTTATAAAGTTACTCGAAAAAAAATTCAGTTAAATACTAGGTACTAAATTTGTCTTGCTGAGACTCTTGCTACTTTAACATATACTCTTTGGCATCCCAGTTTATTATTCATAGATATATTTTGGTTTATTTAATGTATGAAAAATCATACCTACCAGTATACAATATTAAAATCATTAACGAACTGTTTCAGTTAGTCTGCGTGTATTCAGCTATAAAACGAGTCAACCTTTCACACAAATGGTTTTATCGTAGAAATAAAATGCAAATAATACCAGAATTATTGTGTGCTCGCATAAAAATAAATAAATATTCGTGAGTTTTTCACTAAAATTACTTTGCACACGTAACACATATATTATGTCCGCCGTAAATCTGGCTAACGCTTTTCACATTTTCAGGTGTGCTAAATACCTGGAATAATAGATGTTCTCTCTGCTAACAATTGAATTACAATATTTTAGTTATTTAGACATGATAACATAGATATTACACTTTCAAAAAACTATGTAATTAATTAATACATACAGACATCGGTAACGGTGGACGCGTTTTTTAACATTCATGGTAATTTTTGAGTACTAAAATTATATTACATATAAACAAAATACATTCATAATGTAGTTTGATAAATGCTCATTCAGTTTTTTTGTTATTGGAAATAGTTATTGATGGAAAAAATATGTTTTACAGGCCTTTACGTATTCATGCTGTATGCTCATTTTTATTTCAAAGTCAAATTATTTTAAATACACTATACATTTCTAGTTAAGCTAGTGAATCATCAGTTATATATTTATTTTACGCCTTTACGAGCTTTAGTGGGAGGATTTTTTACATATAAAACAACGTATTCATTTTTTGTCGGTGATCTTAACTATTACTAGTTACACAGGTTACCGACATAATAATCAGTATTTACCTTACAATCCAGGAACTCAGAGTGAACTTGGATCAAGACGATCGATCGCGATTTTATTAAGCAAAATACATTCATAAAATAGTTATATGGATGCTTATTCAGTTTCTTGTTATTAAAAGTAGTTATTGATGGAAAAACATATTTTTTACGAGCGTTTTCGCATTTTTTATTTAAATTCAAATTATTTTCAATACACCATATATTTCTAGGTGAGCTACTTGATAAGTAATTATTAAATTAAATTTAATTTGATAATACAATTTTGAAATGTACACTCATATTATCGTTACTAATTATTTTATTATTTACTAAAGAACACAACTTCATGCGCTATATTTTCTTGTATATATTTCAGGAATCCTACATTTTCTTTGTTATTATAGATATAAGCTAGAGGAGATGTATTTTATATAGGTATAGTTTTTGGTGTAAAACTAAATATAATGAAAAAAGTTTGTCGATCGTGCAATATTTTCTGTTAGAAGCTCGATTCGTATTAGGTTGAGGTCGTAAACATATGGGGACGATAGCATGTCTGATTGCAATTCCACATATTTCATGTTTACAATTTTACTATGTGACAAATGGCTTCGCCAAATTTTCACAGGGCATTTCGTCGCCATTGTGTCGAGCATACTGTAATTTCGGATAATAACTTAATTGTATGCAAATCAGCAAACAAGAACAAGCGCTCGACTCCTTTCAAAGAAAATTTATAAGCGATCGCGTCTGTAGTGAATTATTTTGAAAATGAATGTACTATTACCACTTTGCGCAATTTCTTCATTCATGATCCGTGAATAATTTCTAATTATGGAGGGACTTTAATGATTTCGCTTGTTCAATATGAATTCATATTACAAATTCTTGTAAACAACTATTCAGTCACCAAATATGCGAACAGATATTTATAGGTACCAAGTTTCAATTAATTTAAAAATCATTAATTATTCGAACACTATTTAGTATTGCTAGGATTTATATACGTAATTTACTTAATATGCAGTATAAAAAGCATTTATTTAAATTTGTATTCTATAACAGTCTCTAGTCTTATTCAATAAATAAATATTAGATCTGAAAATGTAAACAATGATTTATTATTTAAACAAAATATACCACACATATTTTTTCTTCGTCTTTTGTTACACATATTATTTAGATAATCAATGTAACATATGTAACGTATGAAAAATGTTGTTTATAAAAATAAAAGGACTTATGTTAACCCAATATTATATTCATTAAATATAATCCCCATGTTATTCAAATGAAATTGATCAATTATATAAATATGAAAGGTGGATTAACTGAGAATATTTAAAGGAGTGGTAAGGTATTGTAACATCACACTCACTTACACTCACATACACACACGTATGCACTCGGCGGCACGACGAGCAATCGCCCTGTTCCATTCGACACTTCAAACAGTACACACGTCTCTTGTGTCCATTCCCTCAACAACTTTTATTTAATATAACATTAAATCTCGTTATATCTTTTATTTAATATAACATAACATTATACCACGTTATATCTGGTGACCCCGACATTGGATTTCGCAATCTTCATCTGATCTGGACACGAATCACCGACGAGGAACAGCAGGAAGTAAGGGTATATGGTTCTCTTCAATTCATCATCAAATAACAAGTAAGACCATTCCTCATCTTTCACATCAAAATCAAAAAAAATTGTCAAAAAAGAAAAAAATTGTGTCGACACATTCCGCAAGTGAAGAATAATTCTGAAAATATTACAACCGTCATCGAATATTATCATATAATAATTCCGAGAATATTACCACCAACAGTGCAATCGCTGAGTCAACACCTATTAAATAAACATTACTGCATTAATCATATTACGGCCACAGGCATATCAGCATACAACATTATAATCATAATTAATACATCAAATATAATAAATTAATACAACAGGTACCAGGCTATTAAAGAGCGACTTATAGCCAAATTCAGAGAAACCGACGCAGACAAACTAGAAGCTCTGTTAGCCACCGAGACACTGGGGGACGATTCTCCGTCAGGATTGCTGACACGATTGAAAAATAAAGCAGGGGATTTGGTGTCAGCGGCACTGCTAAAACATATTTGGTTAAAAAGGCTCCCTAACAAGATCACCACTGTGCTAGCCGTCTGCGACAAAGACCTGACAGCCGAAAAACTGTCAGAGATCGCAGACAGGGTGAACGCCTCAGCACAGATGTCGAGTCCGTGCAACTTCATCGCAGAAATCACACCAAACAACAGCGATACAGCCATGGCACGGATGAGACAAGATGTGGAGGACCTAAAACAACTGGTCCGGCGGTTGTCCATATCGGGGGTCGATAGAACACGAAGACCTTATGAGCCAAATTTCAGAGATCGCAGCCGACAACGCGGAAACCGTAGCCGACAACGTAGCCGGCAACGCAGCAACTCGCGGCCGATACATGACAACTGTTGGTATCATTTCAAATTCGGCGCAAAAGCAAACAAGTGCCAACAGCCGTGTAAATTCAATGCGGAAAACTAGACGCTGCAGCGACCGCAGAGGTGGACAGCGCTGCAGCCCTTCCAATATCATACCGCCTCACAATGCACGACATTCGCACCAGGAAGGCCTACCTTGTCGACTCCGGAGCAGACATTTCAGTACTGAAAGTAACAGACAGCAAACAACCTGCTACAACAATTACAGCAAGAGCAGCTAACGGAACGCCCATCAAGACTTACGGGACCAAGAGGATAACACTGCACCTCGCTCCCAACGCACTCTACACATGGACGTTCATCATTGCTGATGTCGAGCGCAACATCATCGGGGCCGATTTTCTGAAACATCACCAACTGTTAATAGACCTCAGTGGAAAATGTCTCTTCGACAAACAATTTAGAGTGAAAATACAAGGACAGGTAGACCAAGAACAAATCGAATCCATCAAATTATTGACACCAACGAAGGAATACTTATCGGTCATCAAAAAATTTCCGGAATTGTTTGACGCCGATAGGATAAAAAACCTTCAAAACATTCGGTCCGACATCACATCACCACAACAGGTACACCGGTATACGAAAAAGCGAGATCTCTCAATAAAGTGAAGTATGACAAAGCGAAGCAGGAGATCATCAAATTACAACAATTAGGGATTATACGACCATCATCCTCACCCTGGGCATCCCCTATTCACATCGTGGAGAAGAAAGACGGGGGAATACGCATCTGTGGCGACTACAGGCGACTTAACGCTCAAACCGCTCCAGATAGATACCCCATACCACGCCCTTCCGAGGCTCAAAATCATCTCGAAGGAAAAAACATTTTCTCCAAAATCTATCTCCAACGGGCTTATCATCAAATACCAATAGCCGAAGAAGATATTCCGAAGACAGCCATCTCAACACCTTTCGGATCTTTCGAATATGTGAAAACGCCATTCGGACTTCGAAACGCAGGACAATCTTTCCAACGCTTCATAAACACCATACTTGGAGATATGGAAGACGTATTTGTCTACTTAGACGACATCTTAATCGCATCAAAGAACGAAGAACAACACCTTAAGTGCATCACAGAACTTTTCTCGAGATTGGACAAATTCGGTTTATCAGTCGCACTCGAAAAATGTCAATTTGGCCTTACTGAAATAGAATTCTTAGG
Source organism: Agraylea sexmaculata (assembly GCA_022606485.1). Taxonomy (NCBI): domain Eukaryota; kingdom Metazoa; phylum Arthropoda; class Insecta; order Trichoptera; family Hydroptilidae; genus Agraylea; species Agraylea sexmaculata. The sequence continues at coordinate 14,968 of JAGTTH010003204.1, forward strand.
ATTTAAAATAACAACAGCAGGTATACAACCAATTTCTGAGAAGATCCGCATCATAGAGGATTTTCCAAAACCACAGACAGTCCTAGAATTAAGAAGATTTTTAGGGATAATTAATTTTTACAGAAAACTTATTCCTAAAGCAGCTCAATTTCAAAAACCACTGAACAAATACCTTACTTCGTCGAAGAAAAAGGACAAAACACCAATAGTGTGGGACGATGAAGCCAACGCAGCTTTTCAATTATGCAAAGAAGCGATAGCGAAGGCAACCACACTAGCACACCCATCAGCCGAAGCTACCATGGTCCTGCTTACTGACGCTTCAGGATCCTGTGCGGGAGGAGCACTTCACCAACAAATCGGAAACGTGCTCCAACCAATCGGATTCTACTCCAAAGCTCTATCAGTAACGCAACAGAACTACTCGACCTACGACCGAGAGCTTTTAGCAATATTCTTGTCCATACGCTACTTCAGGGACAGCGTAGAAGGGAGAGAATTGATTGTTAAAACTGACCACAAACCTCTGACTTTCGCACTCAATAAACCACAATCTCCTGCAGATAATCCACGCCGACTCAGACAATTAGACTACATATCGCAATTCACCAACCGAATAGTCTACATTGAAGGCGAAGAGAACACCGTTGCAGACGCACTCAGTCGGATCTCTACAATCAATCTCCCAACTAACTTCGACTTGAAGGACATCGCAAAAACTCAAACAAATGACCCAGAGCTGGAAAATCTCAAACAGCACCCAGCACTACAATTCAAGAAAATAACATCAGCAAACGCTCCAGCATTATGGTACGAAACTTCAACGCAGAAGGCGCGACTTTTCGTACCAGCATCCTGGCGCAGACAAGCTTTTCACCAAGTTCACGACATAGCTCACACTGGCAGCAGATCTACAATAAAAGCCATCAAGGAACGATTTTTCTGGAAAGGTATCAACCAAGACGTATCAACCAATAATATTTTTTATTATCAATTTAAAAAAATTATATATTCAATAGACACAATAAAACTCGATTCCAAAAGCAAGAAACATTGTTTATTATTATATTTTTTATCAATAAAAATAAAATATTCTTAGTTACTTCAAGTACACCTATATATGAAATAATCTGATCGACTTAACCATTTATTGATATGTAAATTTTTTATATAAAGTATAGTTAAAATATTCTGAGGTTATTGGTAATAAATTCAATCGTTTAAAATAATTATTATTTGACTTTGAAGCATTGCTCGAGTCTGTCTATCGATGTGATTGATAATAATTACTGTATTTTCAGAGTAATGATCATTCAGAACAATTCTGAAGTTTAAATAAACACAAATGTATCTCAAGCAGATAACTTTCATCCAGTTATTATACTCGTTAAATATTGTCTCTCGGATAGAATTTCAGTCTGATATTTCCGATCGAAGGCATTGTTTATTTGTCGAGTGAAAACACTTTTGATTCACCAGTTCGTTTGCGTGTGACTCTGGTTTCTAAAATCCGATATAACTAATTGCCGATTCGTCCAAATTGATTCGTCGATGGACAAAAGACTACATTTATCGGAAATTGAAACAGGAATAGAGTTGCGATGGAGCGGTTAAGCCTGAGATAGGCTTTCATTAACAAAACGCTTCTTTCAATGGACCAACACGCATTTATCCACATACAATCAATAATATTATGTACCTTTCAAATTGGACATTCAAACGGTGATAGGCAACGCAAATTCTGACATTCTTGCCTTCAAAAAACCACTCTATGATAATTTCAGACTTGATTTATAGCCTTGTATAGTTGAAGCTATACCGACACATATAATCAAAATCAATATAAATTCATTACGCAATCTAGATGACTAGAGTTGTTTTAGAATAATTAGTCTCATCAGCCACACCAGAAACTTTATATTATATTATTTGGCCGGTTTACATAACCTTCTCAATTAAATAAAATCATAAATACAGCGGTCGACGAAGCGTTCCTTTGAATTTGAATTTTATTAATAAATTAATTAACAAATTTCACAGTTTGCCATAACAATTGCTAACCACATTTCTTTTGCCTAGTAATAACAAGCCGCTGTCAGTCTGTAAAAAATCTGTTATAAAAATAGTTCTTGCTTAACCAATGTTCATTCTTTCTTGTTTTTATTTATTAATATTCATATCTGTAAATAGATTTTTTTTTATTTTTTCGCCATACTTTTTATTATTTAATATTAAGTGTCTCTAATGTTACATAAAAATGTTATTCTCATGTTAGTTATAGGTAAAAATATTTATAAATTTTGTTCACCCAAGTCTTATTCCTAAGATGTTTTGTATTATATAAACAATGTTCAAATTAAATAAAGAAAGTGAAAATGACAATTAATAATAATAATTGACTGATTATTAAAACATTACTACACTTACAGAATTGGCATGGTCTGTTGTGGCACTCAAATTTACAATACTTCTCCATTCAATTCCTATTATACATCCCTTGTCCCATCTATATTAAAATTAACAAAGCAATCAAACCTTTAATGGAGACATATAACACATTTTTAATACAGTACAAAGGATTCCGATTGAGTCAAAATGTCGTTGTAACAATTTTCATTAAAACATAGAAAGTCCCTCTTAAACAATTTTAATATGTGACTCGAAAACCCTTAAAATAGAGGAAGCACAAAGCATGTTTGCTTGTCATGCCAATATAGTAAAGAACAAGAAACGTTACTTGAAGGCATTTAGTGACTTTCGGGTAACTTTCTAAGGCCCTTGCCGCTTTAAAGCCTGTACTGCATTTTAGTTGTGGCTAACTTCCTTAAAGCTGAAAAGTAATTCTGGCATTTAGTACTAATTGAACCCAGAATGAAGTAATAAACTTTATAATAAGCCATGCATACACTATTCTCATGAGGCGCTACAAAGAGGCGTTATTATTATATTTGAATACCCTTTCAAGAACTTTTCTTGTCAATGAAATACAATTTTTAATAAATTACTAATTAAAAATCAAATCAATCACCTAACGATTCATTCCAAAATCAATATGATTTATTTGTAATGTTTCAATGTTTTTGGCTGAATTACTTAAGGAGCTAATCGGAAAATTAAAGCTCTTGGGATCGAATCCCATATTCACAATTAGTCTTCTTAATTATACTAATTGGCTTATGTAACAAAATTGTCTCATTACTAATTTAATCCTCGAGACATTAAAACTGTTTTATAGGGAAAGAAATATACAATATAGTTTACTGTGTTGCCGCTTTTTCATTCGTTTTAATTTGTCGCCTGTTTCCATTTAATTGATATTTTGACGCATGTTCAGAACATCTGTTTGTATTTTATTTTATTATTCTTTTTAATAATGAATATCAAATATAAACCGTGCTTTGAATAGATAATATTTTATTTATTATTCAAGATGTACGTCTTCTTTAGGAAATAAAATAAGCATATTACGTGATTAACTCACGTAGTACAAGTCATATGTTATTCTCACTATTTTTACACATATTCTTTTTTTATTATGTGTTCAATATTAAAAAATAAAAATTTAAGAACCAAAAAATAGGTACTAGAAAAGTCATAGAAGCATAGTTCCTGAAATGTGAAGAAAAGCAACTTATCTCCTGAAGTCAGTCATTCACTAGGATTACTGAAGATATGTAACATCAAAGGCAATTCTAAAATAGTTTTAATACATTTATTTTATAAATATAAGAAATTATTTATTTATTTGGGTTGATTTATATGAATTGAGAATTTCAATTTTTAGTTACAGGGGGTCTCCATCAGGTGGGCTTTCATCTTATAATTGAGGAAATCAGAGTCAATCTGTATAAATATTGTTTTAATTAAATTTATTTCGATAATTTATACATATTGTGAGATGGATAGGTTTTCATGTTAACTGTTAATACTTGAATAATCACAATCAATCGAAAAAAACCTATGTAGTCCCTAAAGTTTGAAGGTCCTGACAGGGTTAGGGACTTAGCAAGGATTACGTTTAGTCCAGACCCAACCAGTGATTGTTGTTTTCTAGGTTACTTTATCAGGGCTTACTTTAGGATCGCACAAGGCTCTTCTTCAAGCCAATATAAAATACAATATCCTCTCTCAACACGCCCATATATAAATAAACAACATTGAGTGTGCTATCTTTGTAATCATTTAAAATTATTAACTATAGTTATTTAACTGTTTATATTATAATACTGCAGATGTATAATATAGGATCCTGTTTCTGGTTAATCTCATCAATGTTGCCTTGTCTAACAAAGACATTTCTCCTACAGAGCAATAATATCCTCTATTGATTACGAAACTCGCCAAGTATACTGGAATAATAAATCACAGGAAGAGACATAACAATTTATTTATTAACATTCCATATTAAATTTTATTGTAAAAATAAGAATTTAACAACAATTTAGAGCAACCAACTCGATGTGATTTATTTAAACATCATAGTTAATAAATCATCTCATCTCTTTACTCATATCTGTTTGATTCTTGTTTTACTTTATCTGAGGATTTGATTTTTTTTTACTATACAAATTTAATGAAAAATTAATAGTTTTAAACACGCAGTAATTGAGTAGACAATTTTTTTATTCCGCTGGCAATATGGGTTAGTATTTAAATTAGTTATATATCCATAATACATTAAAATGGATTGTCAAAGCATAAAAAAAATCTAGCAAATTGGAAGAGCATTGTTGTTAAATAACATATAGTTTTAATAAAATTGGCATTGTCATATCATAATAATATGATATTATAGTTTA
>JAGTTH010003207.1:0-45268 GCA_022606485.1 Agraylea sexmaculata
TATTTAAAAAAAAATGTTTCGAATTGTAAATGTATACAATAGAATCAGTTTCACTCAAGGTTTATAAACAGCAGTTAATAGATAATGTTAAAAGTTAATTTAATTATTAAAAAAATTAAATATTCTCTTATATTCAACACAGTTCAGTTCCATAAGGTCTTATAAGCACAAGCAATTTTATTATTATACTCATCCAATAAAAATAGGTTGAAATATCTGTACATATATCATACGAATAACATACACACATACCTTAAAAAATTATATATATTATTCTCTTTCATAATCATAAAATTTTGATTTATTGTATTAATTTAGGTTTTTTGTGAGTGTACATATATTTTGTACAACTATTTTGATAAAATATGTATATTCTACTCTTTAGTTCATATACATATTTGTTTGAGCGAATGTCAAACTCTAATAACTACTCGTAACATACCTCAAATGGCTGGGATTGGTGATATCGATATTATAGATTTGCCGTATTCTCGCTTGCTCTAAAGATATTTTAAAAAAAAGTAAAAGTCAGTTCACCTCTGTATATTTACTCTACACATTGATCAAACAAGACGTAGATTTAAATCCTAACCCATGTCTTGTTCATAATTTCGCAACCTGATTACAAAATACTTCTAATTATAAACGTGTTCTTTATGCGTCACTAATTTTCATATTCACAAATTAACTGTTATCTGTTCGTTTTGAGTGTTTGTTCGCTGGAATGATAACAACGACAAATCCGATAAAAATCTATAAAACACACACACACTAATATTAATATTATTTATTCTGTACACACGCACACCTTATCCTGTTACATTATTATGTAAACACATTCATAAATCGCTGTTAATGTATTGATTGTTGACTAAATTCAGAGTAACACCAACAATCTACTATAATGGACATGCCGCACTAATAACACTTAAAATAATATTGATCATGGCGGAAGTGTGAGTTTATATTTGAAGTATTTTATTAATATTACTGGTGGTTTAAGGCCTGGTTAGACAATACTCGTACGAGTTACTGCATTGCAGCTACTCTCACCTTCTGACCGTATGCGAGTAACTGTTAAAGTAATAGATTCCCAGACATATGTCACCGTAAACGTATATCGTAAATACTTAGCTACACTTATGATCGGTTTTTTGTTAGTTAATGCCTCGTCTGAGCCTCGCGTGAGGCACTAACTAACAAAAAACCGATCAAAAGTACAGCAAAGCAGCTCTATTACTGTATCTATAGCAAACCTAGTAATCCCAAGCTTAAGTGCGCCCAAAGGCGATCAGCATTCTATTTGCAGACAACTAACTAACACTTTTTTAAATTTTAATTTGTGTAACCAGTGCATTATTACTCCATTGAAGCAAACCCGCACAATAAGTTCGTATGCGAGTAACTCTTAAGTGCGTCTAAAGGCAAGCTTCTGTCATGTGCGAGTAGCTTTCTATTTGCAGACAACTAACTCGCCATCTACATTTTTTATATGTTTAACTCAGATTGTTTAACCAGTGCATTATTACTTACTCTCTTGCAGCTACTCGAACCGTCTGTTCGTATGCGAGTAAATGTTAAGTGCGTGTAGGAGACGAGTTACTGTAATATGCGAGTAGCTTTCTATTTGCAGACAACTAATTAACACTTTTTTACATTGAAATCCTCTGTGTAGCCAATGCATAACTATCTTCCAGATACTCGCACCGTCTGAACGTATGAACTGTCATGTGCGAGTAACTGTCCACTAGCAGGCTAGTAAATCATACTGTGTAATAACCACATTATACAATATGGTTTTTAATTATTTTTTGCCTTTATTACTATAAGCGGTAACCATGTTTATTTCTAATAATAATATTATGCCGCTGTTATCCATAAAATATCTATAGCTTATACGAATCCCAAACTGTGTAATTAATTAATATTTAAATTAATTATGATTATTAAATAAAAATACTACCATATACCATTCCTTAAAATATTTTCAGTGTTTAAAATTCCAAATTTCACCGTGTATATTTTTATATTGTATATAAATGTTAAAAATTCACTATGCATTATGAATTTAATAAGGCGTAATAGTGTGTGCTTGTGGTGCATATGCGTGTACACCAATACTACCAAGCTTAAATCTATTCGTATAAGCACCTATACTAACAGCTCTAGCACGACTCACTAACACACTTTCATTGCACTTTTAAATTTAATGCTATAAAATAATATTTTAATAAGAACATAAAAAGAATATTTATTAATTTCAAATAACAGCTGTTGTTTTCCTTTTAACCTTTTCAATTGATGTATTAGGCGCATATTATTTAATTTTCATTTTTTAGAAAAACCCAATCTTTGATGCTCCAATATAGTAAATAAACTATGTGTTTATCGTAAATATATGAAGTCGTATTTAAAATATCAACATTCTAAATCACGTTGATCGCAATCAGCGCAAGGTGAGCTTCATACTAAAAATGATTCATCGAGGAGAAAAATAAATTATATCACCTTTTACTCTATATTATTAAATTTTAGTATAGAAATGTGGATTTTTTCCAAGGAATAAATAATATTAAAGTTACAAAATGTGATTTGTTTATTTTTCTTATATAAACCTAACCAAAACATTATTATTTCAGGTTTTTGAAAATTTTAATATGACTTTTGAGGCGATAAATGTAAATTTATGTCACAAACGGCACTGATTGGTAACAATTTTTCTCAATTGAAAATAACGTATATTATGTAGTTAATAAATTAACCGACTTATTGATATTTGTGTTGTTTTTAAATAAAATCGTTCATTTAATATACATTTTTTACAAATTAAAAAAATATATATTAGTATCATTTGAGGTACATTTTTGTTGTAATATTCTACAATTAAAATAAGCAAATTATAGTACAAATCCGGTGTGTGAATAATGCAATAACTTAATTTTAAAGTCAATTTCTTTCGGTTGTGGAGAAAATTATATATAGTCATGATTAGTCAAATATAAGAAAGCACAATTAACGAATATTAATATTAATATACCTGGGGTATATTTTAATTGATTTTTTTAATTTGTTAATATTTTTTTAAAGGGATAGTAATATGTTTATCTTTTCATTCAGAAGATGTTTGAATTTTCAAAGTTAATTATAAATAAAATGATTTAATAAGATTTTTATATGATGACAACACTCATCACAATATTTAAAAAGCGGGTCTCCGCATAAATATTATTTTTTTGAGAATTTTTATTTATTATGCATTATTAAATATCTCCAATGTTATTTTAATATTAATATCATTAAAATATCCGTTTTGAGATTTTAGATATGTATTAATTGTAATAAAATAATTTTATAAAATATTATTGTTCTATCTGGTAACATTGATGGTTGATTGATGGACATATAACACACACACACGTTCAACAATTATATATCTAATAAAACATTTTTTTTATAAGCATACTTAGTATGATTAATATTATTATTTTAATAAATTATTGATTTTTGGGAAGCTTTATATATACCAAGGCAGAATGTAGGAATCTGCTTTACTTTTAAGGAACAACATTGAATCCTGTTTGGAGAAAAAGACACACTTCCTCGGTGTTTGTTGTCCTCGGTCGTTGATTTTATTTTCAAATAGAATGAGGAAATGTCGGTGTTTTAGTTAATATTGTTGAACATTATGAAGGTCTTGTTCCCCTCCAGCAAAGACCGACTGACATGCTGACCGATTGCCGTCTAAAACTAAATTCATAGAGTCATAGAACTCACACAAGGTCGCCATGTTTGTTGCGAAGGCTTCTCAAACCGTCTTGCTTAGTACACGACACTGGCAACATTGGAACCTTCCCTTGAATCGATAATAATAATATCGTAAGTGCAAAAACATATGTGTGCTCTTAAGTCTTTATGGAACTGAGCCACATATTAAATCTGGTAACACTCTGTCTGTGGTCTGTCACGTGTCACTCGGTTAAATTTTTATTTATAAAATATAACAATTTCCGATTAAAAACCTTCTATTGACAGAGACATGAAATGTGTTATAGATAATGGATGAATCTACATTAGTTGCCGGTCAAATAGGACTATTTTACTATTTCGATAAAGTCCCACTTAATAGGTTAAATAATGATTGAAAATCAATATTTTTTGACGTTTTGTACATTTCATACATGCAATATTTGACTCAGTTCCATAAAGATTTAAGAGCGCACAGACTTTTTTTGCACTTACGTTATTATACGCTGGAGCAGGCGATATATTATGTATAAATACCCTACGGCAATATTTCGATACATATATTAAAGAAATGTTATATATAGACCTAGTCCAAGTGGGTGTTATGAAGTGCTTTGACGTATTCGAGCTCTGCAACAATTATTGTATTATTTTATCTCAACTCTCTGATATTTACACAAAACATTATATGATTTACATTTACACTTATCATTAAATATAATATTCATGGGACAAACTATAAAGTTGAATGCATATTTCGAAAATAGTAGATTTAAGATTAATCTGTTAATATCAGAAAATTCAAATAGAATAATACATTTTATCACATAATATAAGCCGCACAGTGCTCTACAATTGTGTGCAGTAGAAAATTCGTATCCACAAATATCCACATAGGAAATAATATCGAGGGTATATGTTTTTTATTACTTTATCTACTGCCAAAACGCATTTATTTGTATCATCAATAATTTCGGGAGAAAAAAATTTAACTACATCAATTATTATATTCATGGGACAAATTATTATTAAAGTTTAAAATAATACTTTTATTTGATTAATATTATTATTTTACAAGATGGTTCTTTTAATATCGGAAAATTCAAATAGAATAATGTGTACATTTTATCACATAATAAAGCAATGTGTGTAATAAAAATGTGAAAAATTGTGAGTCTGTGTTTCATTAGTCGGCCGATAATATATAACGAAACCTCGGCCAAGAGGGTGAAAAAACAGTTTTTCAAATGGTGACAATCGTAGAGCACTGCGTGCACTTTTAGTTTATTTAATTAATTCATAGTTTTATCTATTATTTGTGCTGCATTATCATTACGGCGACTTGGGATTTCCCGCAATGCTCTAGTGGTAATGCAATATGTATTTATAAATAAATAAAATATAATCCATACAAGATATTTTGCTAAACAAATTAATCATTTGCATCATATTAACTAATCTTTTTGCTTCTCGTCACAATAAAATTATCGATATTAAAATAATACTGTAATTATTACTCAGCTCCACGTTTCTGCGGTGAAGAATTGTGGTTTTGTGGGTGATTAAATTAATTTTTTACCTCTACAAATTTTATACATTTTTTATTTTAATTGGTAGATGAATACCTTGAATTTATTGGGTTTTTTTAAATAATAATTTATAATAAAATTGATGTATTATCCACACGTGAGGCGATAATAAGACCAATAGTAAAAAGTATTAATATACTTATAATATTTCGAGTCACGTTTGTGTCAATATATTAAACGTGATTTGCATCCGCCAGAAAATCCTCTAAATATAACAAGAATTAATGATAACTATTTTTAATCAATGAGATTATTTTAAGGGGAAGTCTCTTGGGATATTTTATTAGCTACATATTTTTAATTATTGATCTTTACTAATTCTAACATATAATATAAGAAGTCCACATTAAACTAGACGAAGTACGAATAACCTTCACGTCTAGACTCTGACATATTATGAGGCTCGTGTTTATTTCATTGTAGATAAGGTGAATATTTATATTATAATTGTGGCATTTGATAAAAACATTTTTTTACCATTCACTCGATGACGCATTTAATCTAATTGGCAATTTGCAATTGTTTGTCCATTTAATCATTGAACTGAAAAAAATTATATCGTACGTTTGAAAATGGCAAGGTTAATAGGCGTTATTCTTAATTAGTCACACCTGAAAGAATGATACCTGTTAATGTGAATTCAGTAGTAAAAAAATATATTAAAAATATTTCATCTTAAAATCAGCTGTTTCTTTGAAGTACGCAGTAGGGGCTATCGCGTGTATATTTCATAGGTTAGGAATTAAGAAAATATTTTTATTAAAAATAAAAATTTTCTTTTTTGTATTTGTATATTTAAAATACATGCTGGACAATAATTATACGTATAACAGACAAAACACATACGTACTTCACAGAAACAGCTGATCCTTAGATGGTGGCCAAAACTCTATTCCAAAACCACTTTTAATTTATTTTAATTTATTTTTTTTATTAATAAATGTATATATATATATATATATATATATATATATATATATATATATACGATTTTGGGCGGGAATCATTGGAATCAGCTGTGTCTGTGAAGTACTCCGTAGTAACTGTTGCATGTGTATTGCGTCTGTTAAATACGTAATCAATATATTTAATTATTTTTACCGATTTATGGATTTTTTTTATTTATAATAAAAAAAATCACTTATTATTGAAACACCCTAAAAGCCACTAAAATATTCTCAGTTATTTCAAATCCACCCTGTATAATTCAACACTTGCATTTTATTTTATTAATTTTTTGATAAGCAATTCGGTCAAATTCTCCAATTAATTAGAATTCAAACATTAAAAATATGTTAATACAAAAATACTTCCTTGTCTTGTGACTACTTAACTTTGATTAAATAATATCGTAGAGTGATTACGCATTTTCATTAGAAACCCTCGATTTACTTGTCAATGAGAGGTCGTTCAAGTAGAGTTGCTCAAGTGCGATGAAGAAGAAAGTGTGATTGATTGCATATCGAGGAGTTGCTGAATAAAATCGGTCAGGGCCATTACGAGGCAAAACCGCAGATGTGATGATAATGATGATGATGATGAACAGGAGGTCACAACTATTCTGCGTGTGAGCATATGTTTCATACAATTATTACATTTATAAGACAACCAATAACGGCTTATGTCACTTTTTTATAATAAAAGCAAAAAATCCCACATCATAAATCATTTTTGAACACATCTTTTTTTATACTTTGTTTCAAGGCCTTGCCAAACAGAAGGCGAATTCGTGGCGGACTGTCAACGGGTGGAAATATATGAAAGTCGGCAAATTTCTAGGAGACGGATGGAACGGATTTCCCCTTTTATTTAGCCGAATCTTAAATGTTGATATTTTTCTCGTATGTTAGATTGTAGAAACAATGGTTAATTAACGAATAAATTTAGAATATTGTAATCATTTTTATTTGTATCACTAGTATTTTGTTTGACAAAAGAAAAATCTCATTGTTAATTGAAAACTTGGGTTGTAGAAAAATTATCGTATTTAGGGCCAGTTTCTTCAAGTCGTGTTAAATCACTCGGCGAATTACGTGCCAAATGTGTTTCTTCAAGATATAGCTCGTGCTACCAACTGTCAATATATCCAAGTGTTATAGCTAAATCTCCTGCTCGTGATATATTTCCCCCTGCATTACAGTTTCGTGCAGAACGCGTCCCTTCGGCTCGAGTCGCATGTATGCAAGTTCTCTTGAACGCTTGCGATACACACATCGGAACCGCTCGGCTATAAATTTGACACGGGATGAAGAAACGGAATATTTTTATATGACACGAGATTCGTACAATCTCTTACCAGATAGCACACGATTTAACACGACTTGAAGAAACTGGCCCTTAGTACTTTCATTCGTATTCAGTAACATGCATATATGATAGCTGCCACTCTTACTTGAGTAAATCATATGTCAAAATGGAGAATTCCAGCTGTCACTGTCAGTCTGACAGCTGTATTACATGATTTTTGACAGCTGTCACTATCAATTCAATCGAAGCACCTTCACATCATTCAAATGCACCTTCGCATCATTATTACACTTTGTTTAGGTTGGATGATGTTAGTCTTTAAAAAATTGCTTTATCCGTTAGAAATAAATCATTATATTAATTCCTTTACACTAGTATTACATAAAAATATATAATGCTACGAAAATTTAATTATTCCAACTGTCAAAATCGAGTAATCCAGCTGTCACGTTGACAGTGACAGATGAAATTTTGACAAATCATATACATGAGTTAGAATGACAGCTATCATTCATGCATGTTACTGAATACGACTGTTTGTGTTTGTTACAATAAATTGAGGCTTTTTTATGTAAAAGCAATTCCGTATTTGCGTTATTCTTTATGTCTATCGAAATTTCATTTTATTATTATCTAGATAACAATTAATCGAAGTAAAGCTGGATGATAAAATGCGCACAACCAATAAAATTTATAGTAAACTGCATGGCTACAAATATTATGGTTATGGGCCAAATCCTGTTAATTAAAATTGAAAAATTGCAGAAAATTAAAAGTGCACATCTGTTAGTGTGTACGTGTTGTATATGTATTTTGATGTGCATTTAGTTGTAAACAATAAAATTAAAAGCTATTTTATTCTATCCTTTACATTCAGCATATTTTTTTTCTCAGTTTCTTTCAATTTGGAGAATATGCACTTTTAATTTTCTATGATTTTTTATTGTAATTAATAGGATTTGACCCATGACCATAATATGTGTAGACTTAAAAACAATATTCACACATAGACCGTTTATCGGTGTGTATTTTTCTCATACATAGTAAATACAGAAATGGTGCGAATAGCATTTCAATAGAACTTAAGCCAAGATAACATTCTTGGATGCTTGTACACTATTAGTCATACTAAATACGTCATATTATTTGCTATAAACTGGACAATAACACCTTAAAAACCATTTAACACAACCAAATCAGAGTTGTTATGTAAAAACTATAATCCAATATTAATTATTTGCAATCTGTAAATCAAATTTATGTTTTTAATACACCGCAATTCTAATAATTAATATACATAATACTTGGAATATTCAATGTATACAAAATGAATAAATTAAAAACAAGGAAAATTATATTTAAAAAACACATATTGTAAGATTCCTCTTAAGTTGCACTAGAATATATTATGATTAAAACGCAATTTATTGTTATAAAAAAATATATATAATATGCGTTATCGTTCATTAAAATGTGTTAAGGTTGTTCATTTTCTTATCGTTTACTTTTACAAATCGCTTTCATTATCTTATTTATAGACATTGTTGTAAATTTATCTTAAATAATACAATTTATTGGCATTTTCACGACCTTTGTTTGTATATATATACATATTTGTTGAATTTCGACACAATTTCGCTAATTATTTCGACAAATAAAACCTTCAAATTTAGCGAAAAATGCGAAATTTGATATGCCATATTTTTAGTTTACATAAGTGAGTGTCAATTTAACACCAATTCAAGAATATAACTAAAAATATTATTTAAATTAATTATTAAAATTGTCTTAAATACAAAAAATCTAGAAGACTTAATTTTCATTTATAACGTCGTGAATCAAGTAGGGTGACCATTAAATATTTATGCCTTTTTAAAAGCCCGGAAGGTCTTTTTGAGAAGATTTTTTTACTATTTTGTTTAATAAGATACAACATGTTAATTAATTGTCTATTGGTGATCTTAACTATCACTAGTTACACAGGTCACCGACTTAATAATCAGCTTTTACCTTACAATACAGGAAATCAGAGTAAACCTGGATCAAGACGATCGATCGGGATTTTATTAATATTATTCCCGTTCTCCCAGTCGTAATAACCGATCGAAACATTTTTTTTTTGACTTGGGATTTGAACCCATGACCACAGGACTTGTAGCCATGATCAAGAAGGGTGACTATTGTGCCCTAGTTATTTAATTAATTTTTGCTAATAAAAAATATTTCACGAAATCAATTAATTTGCTAATATTTTTTGCAATCTGTATCTGCTATTTATTCAATGTTCGGATCCTTCGAGATGTTTTTCAGTATAAATATGGACATATCGATGATGAGTTAAAGGCACGATTTTAACCTGACAAAAGCGCAGTTGGGCAGAATCGGTCAGTTAAAACCAGTTGAATGAATAAATCCACTCATCGTTTTACTTCTGAAGAGCTTTTATTTGCACAATTACGTACAAAACAACCTAAGAATCAATCATATTCATATTTGAACCGAATAAACAAATATATATAATGAACAAGATTAGATTTACACGAAGTGAATGATTATTTGGATTAAAAATACCACGTTTTTATTAAAATCTCCAAAAATATTATTGATTTATAAAGTATGCAGTATAATGTTAGACATTGAGTAGCAAATGAGGGTAAATGGACCATATTGCATTTTTAAGTATATGGTTTATAGCAACAACTTCACGATTGTTTTAACCATTTAGGAGGAAATTTAAAATCCATTAATTTAAACCAGAATTGAGGAAACTGTGGGCCTATTTGCCCCCATTTGCCATTTTATACATATCCTTGTAGGTAAAAAAATATTTTATTCATCTTGAAATCAGCTGTTTCTGTAAGTACACAGTAGTGTCTATCACGTAATTAATAAGTTAGGAATAAAGATTATAACATTTTTTGATACCCTAAAATATTCTCAGTCCAAGTCCCCTCTGTATAATTAAAATACAGGGTGGACTTAATAAATGATTTAAAAAAAATTATATATGTAAATAAATATTAATTACGTATAACAGACACAATACACACGTGACAGTATTTAAAAAATATATTTAGTTGCTTCATCAACTATAGATTTAAATTTTCAGTAAATGAAACTGATTATTATTGATAATTTGCCAATAAATATAAAAGAGACTATGTATGTATGCACATTTAATCTATTATTAATTAAACCTGTATGTTAAATAAAAAAATGTACTAAAACTAAAAACGACCTAAAATATTATCTACATTTTAAATGTTTTTATATGTTTTACGTGCCACATTTTATTACGAAATATTGATTTAATAACAAAATTATTATGCTTCATTTGTAGATCAAATTTAAAACTTTACAAACATCCAGAGTCGAATTAACTTATCTTAATATATTTACAGTTTTATTGGGTGACCAATCACGGCCATTGGTAATTAATCTCATAAGCTTTCAAGGCTGTAAATATTTATTATATTTTGAATTGTTGAATTTGTAGGGCAAGTATCAAATTTGATCTCTAAAATCCAGAGAATCATAGTAAACCTGGGTTAAGACGAAAATTTTTATTAATTATCTCAGTCTTTCAGCTCATAATTAGGGATCCATTTATTTGATAAAATAAATGTGTTTTTTTTTATATATTTTCTACATGATTTTTTTTACTGAAAAGAACGACCTTCTTCTCCCGAGTGTCAACGTCAGTTCTTCGCGAACCATCGAACAGTCAACATCTTGTCAATAACTTTAATAACTTGTTTGACCCTTATCTTACATTAAAACCCTTCCAAACTGTATCAATTTATTAATTCAACAAAGCACCCAGTGCTCAATATCGCCATACTGAAATTCGTGCGTGAAGTGTGCAAATTCGAGGCTGTGAAAATAAGACTGAAAATAAGAGATGACCTGTGCCGAACCAGTATCTATGAGATATTACAAGCCTTTTGGGTTTCGAGGTATTAAATGAATACAACATAAACCCCCTTTTAATCTATAATTTACACAAATATGTGACGCATGTTTGGCCAGTTCATTTCTGCTGCGGTTTCACGGTTTTAATTAGTATGTTTTTGCTAAACACGCGTGAATCGGTCATTTTTTTCTCTCTCAACAAATCGATTAAGAAAGCATACAATTTTTTATGAAATATTCCTCTATATTACCGTTGCTGAAAAACGACTATCACGATATATGTATTTTTAATTATTTTAATAATAATAAGTAGCTGTCATTTTATATTGACCCGAAGTAAAAATGATTGTACGATACCCAAAATGTATATTTTTAAATTAGGTAATTTTCACCTACCCTTAAAATATTCTCAATTAATTTATCGGCTGTATTTAATAAATGTGATTTGGTTCGTACTTTAACGCCCAATAAGATAGCTCAGAATACAGACACACAGTAAAACGTATACATACACTATGAACTTTTATATGTAGTAATTCAAAGTCATTTGGTTCGTACTTTAACGCCCAATAAGAGAGCTCAGAATACAGACACACAGTAAAACGTATACATACACTATGAACTTTTATATGTAGTAATTCAAAGTGATTTGGTTCGTACTTTAACGCCCAATAAGAGAGCTCACAATACAGACACACAGTAAAACGTATACATACACTATGGCCTTTTATATGTAGTAATTCAAAGTGATTTGGTTCGTACTTTAACGCCCAATAAGAGAGCTCACTTCACAGATACACAGTAAAACGTATACATACACTATGGCCTTTTATATGTAATAATTCAAAGTGATTTGGTTCATACTATAATGAGAGTGTATTGGTGAGTCGTGCTAGAGCTGATAGTATTTGTGATTATACGAATAGAGCTGGTGTACACCAATAGTACCAAGCTCTATTCGTATACGCACCAATCCACTATGTGTGGCTGTTTGTCTACCCCATTTATTTATTTCCCACATTTTTTTATTAAATTCATCGTCGTCGATACACTATTTTAATGTTTATATATATTCAATCTGAAATATGCTCTACAACATTAGGAAATAAAGAAGACACAATTTATCCATTTATTTTTATAAAAGAAAATAAACACTGTGATTGTAAAAATTCTTATCTCCAATAATAATCACTAAAGATTACACACAAACTGTCCTCTAAAATTATCGGTTTTCGCGTATATTTATTTTCCGACAGGTGTTCGTAAAAAAAACAATAAATTATAAATAATTGTGTGGTTCATATATATACATTATTTAATAATACAGTAATGAATGAATTTAATTATATATTTTTTAAATTAAAATATCCAACAATATCGCAAGGAAAATAAAACTTCGTGATATTTATTATGACAACAGTATATAATAAATATAATAATCAATTTTAATGCTTCCGTGTAAAAAAGCCTCGTGTTTGCAATTAGCATTTATTTAATATTAATTCCGATGAAATTGTAGATCACATCGATTAGATAATTTATCTATTTGGAATTTCAATCAGACTTATCACTCCGGTTATAAGTTAAAATTATTTTTTAAAAACAATTTAGACTTTCTCGTAGTTAATTGATTAATTAATTTATTTATTTGATTTTTTATTTTTAGAGGTTCTGTGGATAGAAGACCAAAAAAAGATGAATGCGGTATCTCCTCGGCCACCTAGGAGGAGTATACCCTCCCTGATGAGGCAGAGTAGCTTCTCCAAGTTTACCCACATCATTAACAATGCTGTTAACAATAATAAACACAAAGCAAGTAAGTGAATTTGTCGCTATTATGTGTATAAATATAACCCAATTTAAAAATACAGGGTGGATCTAAGCTAGATTAAAATATTTCAAGGGGAAGTAGGGTATCTATCATTCAAACTACAACCTTTTTAATATGGATGTATATAAGCTGAAGCAGCTTATTATTATCAGTGAAAAGAAATATGGTTACCACTACTAGATGAGCCAAACTATTAAATTTGTTAATTAATTTATTATTAAGATTTACCCTACCTCCCCTTTAAATATTCTTAAACTATTAAATTAACAAAAGAAGAGATCTACTCATAATATGAAGAAAAGAATGTCATTTTCCCTTTATTTATTAGTGTAAAAATAATAAATTAGTGTACAATTTAACTATATTAACCCCATACAAAATCTGGAATAAAATAGAATAAATTCCAAAATATTTAGTGTGTTAAAAACATATTACACATTGTTTTTGTCTAAACAGTAATGGATTTTCATACAATAAATAAATAGCCACAAGATTTTTAATCAATTAATTTAATTCCACATTATCTACTAGAAACATGAATACGTTTTATTAAATTCTAGTTTAAGTTAATTCAACATTTGAAATAAATAATGAACTGGCAAAATCAGTCAATTATTCTGTGAATTCGTTCTTCTATTAAAATGTTTTTTTGATTTATTAATAGGTTTTTTTTTTAAATAAAACCACTTTCATTCAAAATAATGACCCACTATATTCTATGAATAAATGAATAGTGAAAGATTTTTTTAAATTCGAGAATAATTCACTGTCAATATGTTTTTTACATAATGATAAATTACTGTGTATAATGAATAATATTAGAAATTGTTGTAAACACCGTATTATTTTAAAACACGTTACTAATTTCTGCAAATATAATCTTAAAACTGGACTTTCCAATAATAATTTTATATAGAAATTGGTGTAATTTCGTACAAAAATTAAATATTAGAAATTGTTGTAAACACCGTATTATTTTAAAACACGTTACTAATTTCTGCAAATATAATCTTAAAACTGGACTTTCCAATAATAATTTTATATAGAAATTGGTGTAATTTCGTACAAAAATTAAATATTCTGTTCTTTTATTAAATATTGTGGTTAAATCGCAAAATTAAAAATTAAAAATAAAAGAAACTCTTTCCCAACATCCTGTTCGTCATGCATTATGTCACACGTATTACTTCTTTTATGTAAGTTTTTTTATGACAAAGTGTAAAAACAATGAATTGTTTTATTTTAATTGTAGAGTATGAATCCGTAAATAAATGTATGCAGTGATGAATGAGTAACAAATGAAGCCTTTTCTTATTTATGAAATTAAATATTATTTACACATTCTGAATTGCATATAAATAATTCGTGCAATTTCGTGTATTGTTTTCTCTCCTATTATATATATATAAGTGTGTCTACCTCACTCAACACATTTCTAGTGACCCATAAGAGTGGTTGTGACAATACTTAATAATATTGTAAACATGTTAAAGAAGTAGTGTTTGGTAAAAGTGAGGCTAGATGTATTTGAGTGTATTTCTGAGTCCATATGACATGTAGTAACAATGCATTTACCCATTTTACTGTGAAATATAACTGAAGATATGAAGAGACATGTTTACAGTATAATGTTTGCCAGGTAACTCATGTTTTTGGCCACTTGATCCACTTGAACTAAACACGCATTTAGCCACTCTTGCGATATATTATGTCAGAATACGTGAAAGGGAATTGATTTCTTTGATTATTTATCAATTAATAATTGTTATAAAATATAAATTGAAATTAGATATCTTTTAAGCACGCGCTTAATTAAAATGAGAGAATGTGTAAATAATTAATAAGAGCATTTTGTTGCTAATAATTTCCCAGCATATTTGAACATTGTTGAGCGAAGGCAGCACGAGATGTCACTGTGTATGTGTGTGTAGTGTAGATGTGTGTGTGTTGGTGTGCCGGTAATGCAGTTCCCTGTTTAGCCGGTAGTGTATGAGTAGAGTGTTGTAGTGGTGGTAGTGTGCCGATGTCAGGTCCTGCCGCCGTGCCCCCTCCAGTAATCCCCGCCCATCGTGCCCGCCCCGCAGCCCGCACCGCCCGCACCGCCCCCCGCCGCCCCCCTCACAATGACTGGTCAGTGCCGCCCCCGGTACCCCCTCCCCCTCCCCCTCTCTCCCCTGTCTCTAGTTAGCCGCCAAAACATAACCTCTGTGTAGTAGTATTACCCCAGTAGTGTCTCAACTGAATCCACAACTAGTATCAGGTTCCCATAGTGGAGCACACAATGGCTGTCACGGTTGCTGCCCCCGCAATGAATAGTCTCAGTCTCAGTCAGTGTCACATATCACCTGTCCTGTTGTCCTGTTCTCCTGATACTAACAATACTAGTAGTGTCACCATGTACCGCAGCCCGGCCCCCCGCTGGTCCCTGAGCTCCCCCTGCCCCTGCCCCCGCCCCTGCCCCTGGCCCTGTAGCGGTAGTGCCCCCTGTCCTCACCAGTGCTCTTATAGTAACTGTATTCTTCCACAGGTAACGGTGGCGATACATCATGGTGCTTCAGCCAGGTGAAAGGAACCTTGGAAGATGAGATCTCCGAGCCGGACCTGATCAGCTGTGTGGAGTTCAACCATGACGGGGAGTTGCTGGCCACCGGAGACAAAGGAGGACGAGTAGTCATATTCCAGGTAAATACACATTATTAAAACAGACTAATGAGCCGCCTTGTGGCCCAGTGGTTAGTGTAACGGATTCGTGAGTGAAGACTCCCGGGTTCGATTCACGGCACCGGAGTCACTTGGTAGATCTAGCTTAGCAAACTAGATCTTAAGTACTCATTGCTGTGTGGTGGCCTGGGAAACCATCTCTACTATATTCTCCCGTAAAGGCCAAGGTGGCCTAGCCAACCTTTTATAAAGGGACTCCCGTCAATAGGGAAGGCGTCACGATAAAACAGACTAATAAATAAACCAGCATAAAGTAATTTTTTCATAAGCCAATTTGACATTACATAGTTCACCGTTACACACCCTGCAAATAAATTTATTAAATAAATGTGATCAAATATATGTTTTTGTATTTTAGAGAGATCCTGCGTCGAAAGCGTGTGTTCCTAGAAGAGGCGAATACAATGTATATTCTACATTCCAATCGCACGAGCCCGAATTTGATTATCTCAAATCTCTGGAGATTGAAGAGAAAATCAATAAAATCCGATGGCTCAAGAGAAAGAACCAAAGCCACTTTTTGCTATCGACTAATGATAAAACTATTAAATTGTGGAAAGTTTCCGAAAAAGACAAAAGGGTGACGGGTTACAATACTAAAGAAGAAAATGGTGCAATTAGAGATCCCTCATTCATCACGAGGCTGAGAGTGCCAACCGTTAGGCCGATGGAACTTCTTGTAGAAGCCACTCCTAGGTGAGTTAATATATTATTACCGCCGCCTTGTGATTGTTATTATAATTTTGTTTATTTACAGGAGAATATTTGCCAACGCTCACACTTACCATATAAATAGCATCAGCGTGAACAGCGACCAAGAGACTTACCTGAGTGCCGATGATCTCCGCATCAACCTTTGGCACTTGGACATCACGGATCAAAGCTTCAACATAGTCGATATCAAACCTGCCAATATGGAAGAACTCACTGAAGTAAACATACACTACAAATCTCCAAAATACTCTCAAAGCAGCAAATTATAATTTTTATAAATACAATTTTAGGTTATTACTGCAGCAGAATTTCACCCCACTGAGTGTAACTTATTTGTATATTCTAGTAGTAAAGGTAAATTATTAATCAATTATCATAGTTATAATTATGATGTACTAATTGTGTATTTTTCATTCTTCAGGTACAATTAGATTATGTGATATGCGTGCTTCGGCTTTGTGCGATCAGCATGCAAAGCTTTTTGAAGAACCGGAAGACCCGGCGAATCGCAGCTTTTTTAGTGAGATCATATCTAGTATCAGTGATGTTAAAGTTAGCAACTCGGGCCGATATATAATCACCCGAGATTACCTTACCGTTAAAGTGTGGGATTTGCACATGGAGACTAAACCGGTGGAAACCTATTTCGTAAGTATTTTAATCTAATATAATAATCAAAGCTCACTCTCTGCCTAGAATATTAAAAACCCAACAAATATGCAAAATATTGCTGGACATTTTTTTTCATCAACACAATGTGTTAAATTTATTTCTCGGTGATCTCAACTATTACTACTTACACAGGCCACCGACTTAATAATCAATACTTACCTTACAATACAGAAGATCAGAGTAAACCTAGATCAAGACGATCGATCAGGATTTTATTAATATAAATCCCGATCTCGCAGTCATAATGACCGATCAAATTATTTTTTTTTATGAACCAAACTACTATTTTTTGGTTCAAAGTCACTTTAGAGATAACACTATACATTCAACATTATTTATATAAATTTTCATATATAAAATTTGCGCAAAAGGAAAAAATCTAATCGGTTAAAGGCCATGATTAGTCACACAGCAAAACTTAATACACTATGCATTATGTTACATATCTAAAATATTGTGTTTGCTTTTAATTATCTTGTAACGAGGAGCTTTGAGTGTATAATATGTAATTCGATATTCAAAAAACTAACTCATATGTATTTTTATTTCAAGGTTCATGAATATTTGAGAGCGAAGTTGTGTTCATTATATGAAAATGACTGTATTTTCGATAAGTTTGAGTGTTGCTGGAACGGTAACGACACATCCATCATGACGGGCTCTTACAACAACTTCTTCCGCGTGTTCGATCGCACCACGAAGCGTGAGGTGATCCTGGAGGCGTCAAGAGACATAGCCAAGCCCAGAACGGTCCTACGGCCCCGCAGGATCTGCGCCGGGGGCAAGCGTAAGAAGGACGAGATCAGCGTGGACTGTTTGGACTTCAACAAGAAGATTCTGCACACGGCATGGCATCCCACCGAGAACATCATCGCAGTAGCCGCCACCAACAACCTGTTCCTGTTCCAGGACAAGTTTTAGCCCCCGTCTCGATCTCCGATGACGCTCTTTTCAGCGCGTTCGGTGAACACGTACGCAGTCGGCATTTACAACTCGGTAATCTGTTAGGAACGATTGCTCAATAAGGCGTTATCGTCGGGTGTGTCTTAAACGATCAGAAGAAACGGCCGAGGCATCCCATTACTTCAAAGTGACTATAATAAGTGCGTGAACGATTATAATATACTTGTATATTGGAATCGCTTAATATTTTAGTTCATGTTTGTCAATCATGTGTGTGCAACTATGTTTGTTCGTTGTCAAGTGATCAAATTATTGTGTTTAAAATCGAGCAGTGCCGAATCGTAACAACCGCTAAAGCCGTTTCTATGTTATGTGATATGGATCTCTGTGGGCTTGTGAATAATTATATTATCAACCGATATTTTTTTTCCACACTTATTCTGGCTATAATTATTGAGATTTTTCTTGTTAATTGTTAATCTCTTTTTTTTTGTTTTGTTTTTTTAATAGTAAGATGGAATACAATCTGGATATTTATTATTCCGCTCGGTAATCTCGAAATTGTGCTCGCTGTCGAAATGAGGGATAATAATAATAAACGGCGTGTATTATGAATGAAGTGAAATTAGTCAATAATCGATTAGAATAATTATTATAATGAATTTCCCCCGAAAGAATGAATATTTTTAACCACAGCTCGGATTATTAAACTCCCATAATTGCCATACGTAGCATTATATTTTATATAATTAATAATCAATTAGCCGTCACTGAAACCATGAACACAAACCACACCCCCTCGTATGTGATCATATTTTTATATGCCCATATTTAAGTATATGTGTATCGGAATATAGTTTTTTAACAGCCTTAATTAGTTATAGTTAGCATATTTTGCATCCATGAAATATATTTATAGAGAATTTTTTTAATGCCGCAGTATTTTTTTTCTTTCTCCTTTTACATATTATATTTTTAAATCCCGCACACCCGCTCGCCAACACTGTCACAAAGCGGTCGTCTGGTGTTCGGCTCCCGTCGAAATGTGGTATACTGTGTAGCCCTACTTTCCGCCCGGATCCCAACCCCGGATGATGTGCCGTTAATGTTCCGTGTATAGTAATTTTTATTTTTGTTTCTCTGTTGTAAAAATTCCATTAAAGCTCGCCACCGTCGCACGACGGTGCATTTTTTAAATTCATATGATTTTATTTTATTTTAATACCGCCCAATCCTCAATCCCGATACTATCCTTTAATAGAAGAATGACACAATTTATATTAAAAATATACTTTATACCTTAATTTATGAATGAGTAATTTTACAATTGCTGGGAGGCGAATTTACTCACTGCAAAATCAAATAATTATTTACAATCTCAGCCGTTTGCGTCATTTTTGAAACAAGGTATAATCATCACACATCATTTAAACATTTTACATTGTTAAATATGCCTAATTGAATAATCAATTATATGGAAGAATGACACAATTGTGCTAATTAATATCTCTTTATTAATTAATCAGACTTATTGAATGTAAAAACACAATTGTCAAATATAAGTCCCTAACCCAATAATGTGGAAAAATGACAATTGTGACTTAATACTAGTTAATTGTTTAATCAGATTGATTGAATGGAAAGAAAAAAAGTTTCATTATTCTAAAAAAAAATGCGCTGACCAACTATTGAAATATGACAATTGTGTCTTAATTTCTATTAATTTAATCAGATTAAATGTAAAAAAAATTGTTCAATATAATGCTTTTTTACTCCCAAACACAACCTAACTTAATAAGTCAAATGGAAGAATGACACTATTTCATCTGTTATTGTTTAATCAGACTGATTTAATGGAAAAACAACACAATTGTTACATATAATACCCTAACCTTATAATGAATTTAGCAGAAGAATGACACAATTGTGTCTTAATACCAATTAATTTATTTTTTTATTATTTAATCAGACTGATTTAATTGAAAACAACACAATTGTTACATATGATGCTTTATTATTTGGAAAAAAACACTACAATTTAATAGATCATGAGGAATAACGACACATTTTTTAAATATAATCCTTCGAAAGACCATTTTAAATTGTGTCAATGTTCTGTTAAAGGAAATGCTTGCTTTGTAAATTTAATTAGTTTATGAAGAACAATATTCATAAATAATGGCGTTGATCGTCATTGACAAAGCTTTATACATTTATAAA
The DNA here is from genome assembly GCA_022606485.1 of Agraylea sexmaculata. Taxonomy (NCBI): domain Eukaryota; kingdom Metazoa; phylum Arthropoda; class Insecta; order Trichoptera; family Hydroptilidae; genus Agraylea; species Agraylea sexmaculata. The sequence continues at coordinate 20,554 of JAGTTH010003207.1, forward strand.
CATAGTTCATATTAATTGTTGCTTTAGTATTTTTAGATAGTTAGATGAGTGTTGAATTTATCTAAATAATGTAATTTTTGTACGGGACAAAATGAATAAATGTAATAACTTCGAGTGCTCGATCGCCAGATTTAATTTCAATACATATCACTCGATGACATAAAAACCGCGACATTGCCTTAATAAATTGTCACACAAACACACACCGAATGGTTTTTTTGTACATAGATTAATAATAATTCAGTATTTGTACGGAGGAGGCTTGTGAAAGAGAAACTTTATACAATATATTATTATGTACTTAATAGTTAGGAAATGAACAAATTTACCATTTTTTGAATACATTGCAATACATTTATTACTAAAATTGGCTGTAATAAATTGCTACAATAAAGATAAGTTTATAAATAAATTCATAAATTTTTTTATGTACAATAATTTAGTTATAATTTAATTTTCAAATTCCAACTTGTCCGAATCGAATTTAACCAAATGGTGAGGGATGCACATCATTCGGAGAAGATCGGCCATCTCAAAATTCTTCTCGAATTGAGCTCTCTCTTTACCGATGGTTAGTAATTCTTCAAGTGCTCTCCGACAACACGTCCTCCAAGCGATAATCTGTTCCTTCAGCTCGGAACAGCTCCTCTCCTCCCTTTTCAAAGACTCCAGCTTGAGTTAAATTCCATTATTTTTTGTTTAATATCCTCGAATGTACCCGCATTGGAAGAGGACTTTTTCAATTGAGCTTGTTGCGAGAAGTCGACTGCTTTTTATTATCTTGCGACAAATCCGACTCGACAACGTCCGACGGCCTGCTCGGGGAATCGATGATGATTTCTTCCGCAATCTTAATCGACGGAGTGGATTTCTCGGGTGCTCGTACAGCTCTTAGTATTTTCACAAGTCTTAATTTGGATCCCTTTTATTTCTTCATATTTTTATCCATTTAATCCTACTCTTTTCCTCTCGAAGAGTGTTTCTGGAAGAGTTTTTCCGTGGAATCATTGAGTATATTTTCATCGGATTTTTATTTTAAATCTGGTTTTGGAGAGTCTACTAAATTAGTTTCATATGGTGGGCTTGACTGTTTTGGGAGAATCTTTATCTTTTCTAGCTTCAGAATTTTGAATGGGTTTATCAAGGTTTTTGTTATATTACCTTCAACCTCGGAGAGTTGTTCTTATATTACCTTAACAAGTTTGGTCAGGGGCTTATTTTTGTAGAGAGTATCCTCGATGATCTTAGCAGCGAGAGACTTGGCCAAGACTGGTTTGAGGGGCGTGGTCTTATTCCTGTTCCTGGCGAGGCCGAGTCTCCTGCAAGGTGTGAGCAGCCTGACACTGATCCCGCCCGGCGTCCTCTGTCCTTGTTCTTTATCTTCTTTCCTTTCTTTTTCTTCTTGTTCTGGTTTATTCTTGTTTTTCTGTTTTCCCTTCATCTTGCTGCGGATGTATACGAACTGTCAACGTTCCCGCCGTTCACTTTTGAACCAATAGTAAACACGATGTTGCCAGTACTATTAAACACTTTTTACGATATGTATACATGCTAGTAAAATTTGGCAAACTAAAAATTAAATAAAAAATCAATAATTGGTATATCTTAAAAGCCTTTATTATTATGATTACATCAAAAACAAATAATGATTATTAAAAACTTTTTTTGTTGAGTACAACAACATACAATACGTTACAACATACAATACGTTAGAACAACATACAATATGTTACAACAACATACAATCATACAATACGTTACAACAACATACAATACATTACAACAACATACAATACGTAATAATTAATAATATGCAAAACAACCTTTTAAAGCTATCAAATTACCTACAGTGTTAAAACTATAGATAGATAATTGAGAACAAATTGATTAACGACTCATTGTCCTTTTATTTTTCCCTGAAAATAAATGTGTATTCATATCACCAAATGTCGACCAGTCTTTCTAGGTGTGATAAATTATTGTATTGACAGATTCATAATGAGAATTGATTTCAAAACGACTCGATACATCCTATAACCACAAATTATCTAAATTTAACACACAGAATAAATCTATATACATATAAGAGAGCATATATATAGCAGTATAGCAGTTGTTATATATATATATATATATATATATATATATGTTGTTATATATATATATATATATATATATATATATATATATATATATATATATATATATATATAGTATATAGATATATATATATATATATATATATATATATATATATATATATATATATATATATATATATATATATATATATATATATATATATATATATATATATATAATATATATATAAATATATATATATATATATATAATAATAGACAAGCAGAATGTGCAATTATAATTATAAGATTAAGAATAATATTGTGTTCATCTCAACGTGCAATTATAATTATAAGATTAAGAATAATATTGTGTTCATCTCAACGTGCAATGTTAAACCACAATACTATAAATAACATATTGTGAAAAAAGTCTGTGTGATTGCTCGATGCTATTTAAGGTTCATGGAATTTTACAAATTGCTTGAGAATCTCCGGAATTTCACTATTCTTAAATGGGACCTTGTTTTTTACTATGGCATTTGCCGCCAAACATTTCAAATTCATGTATTTGAATAACGAGATCGAGTGAGTTGGATTCATTGCGATGAGGAATGCCGGTGAATCTCCAAATCTATTCGGTTGATCCACGTGGGCTCCGTATTTTAACAAAATATTAATCAGCTAAAAAAATAATAACAATGAAAACAGAGGTATCGTACATTATTTAATTGAACTTACCCTCGGTGAGAAATTGTATGGAATAGAAGCGACGTGAAGTGGTGTAGATTTCGAGTGGTTTTTAGCATTAATGGGTGATCCGCAATCCAGAAGTAATTTAACAACGCCTTCGTGTGGGAATATACGCTGTGAAACAAATATCAATAAGCAAATGGTTTCATTTATGTAGTGTCTCATAAAATTGAATTACAATTACTCTATCATCAGTGTCGTCGGCAAAGTAAGCACTTCGAATCACATTTAACTGGGAAACCGAGAGATGAAGAAGAGTATCACCAGTATACGCACTTCTGATATTCATTTTCACCAGATCCTTGACTAGATTGTACACCTAAAAATATAAAATATTAATTACTGAAGATCACTCAAAAAGACACATATTATTTTGCAATAACCAACCTTTAAAACGTGACCTTCAGTATACGCCGATTCAATGAGCAGATAAATTAAATGTGTTATACATTTCATAGTATTGTCGAACATCTCAGATTGTTTTTTATAGAATGGACGAATATCCAATAGATGACGAGTTGCTGGTAAATATAATTGTTAGGCTATTGTGTAAAATGCTATTTTTTTATTTACCAACCTTTCATGTTTTCGACCAACATTTTGAATATTTCTACAACATTTTCAAATCGAGGCTTATTTCTGGGTGAATCTTCTGCTGGGAAATTTACCCTCCCGGTTTTCAGATCGACCATTATCTTTACTAAACCTTGTGCAGCATAACAGGTATCTACAATGATAATTAATTAAAAATATTTAGTGCTTTTGGAATCGAGTTTGGGCGACAATCTTGAAATCAGGTGTTTCTGTGAAGTACTCAGTAGTGACTAATTACTTTAAGGGCCATATTTAATATAATAGTGTAATGAGTGTGTCAGTGAGTCGTGTAATAAAGTCCACCCTGTATATTCAGTCATTCAATAATCTGTAGGTACATTTTTGTGTTAATAACCCATCGAAATACATACCTGAGTATAGAATGGTATCTTTATTGATTCTTATTTTCAAAGCCCACGTCCATAATTCGATGCATCTTTGAAATCTTAAAGAATCTGCGTAACTCGCTCCCCTGCAATTAGTATGTTGTAATTACAAAGTTTTAATAATTTAATTAGTACACATACCGGTACATCAACCGAAATACGGTGTCTTTATGTTCAGTGCCGAGAATTCTTTCGCATATCATTAGTGATTGCATTCTCATGGAATCGATATCCGTCATTATCAGCTCCAATTGTCTGCGCGATCGGAATTCGACTGCGTGGCGATAAGCTGCTCTCGTCGGCATTTTTGGTAGTTTTTCTAAATCATCGATTGATTTTTAGTAAAATAAAAAATATTTCGTTATTATGAAATCAATGCTTACTAATATAGCTGTTTTCTTCAGTAGCACGAAATACAGCTGCAGTTCTCCAATATGCCGATGCAGAGGATAAGTCATTGAAATCATCTAATAATGTAGATCCTAAAAGCTCATAACAATCGGCTATTCGCATATTGCTGTAGGATCTAACTCGTCGAAGGAGCATTTTAAAAATTTCTGAAGCCCCTTTAAGACAAGCCGTTTGCAACGCGTCATCACCAAATCTCGACACAATATATGGATCCGCTCCGAAGTCTAATAAAAGCTCTGTAGTTTCCATTCTAAATAAAAAAATTATTAATAAATATTTTACTAAAACAGTTTATATTAGAATGAGTAATAAATACCTGTGTTCTTGAATAGCATAATGCAAAGCGGTCTTATTTTGAATATCTGTAGCATTTACTTCGGCTCCTTTTTCAAGTAGGAAAGTGCACAGTTCTTTTGATTGAACAGAATTTATCAGGCAAGTTCCACCATTGTAGTTGGCTTTACAAATATCGGCTCCGCAGCTTACGAGGAATTGTACTGAAAATATATATTAAATATTTATGTATTTATTATTATTGGGAAAGTATTTTATTTGGCCATCTTGGAAGTATTTATTTTAATTAATGAAATGCTTTCAATGAATATTTACACATTGGTGATTACTACTACTATTAAATACTATATTGTCGGTTTTCTTTGCATACTGTGTAAGTAAAAATTATAAATATTTTTTATTATTAATTAAAAATAAAAATATAATATAAATATTTCATGCTTTTGTATATGATTAGATGTTACAGTATTAATTTTATAGATTAAGGCGCTTACTTATTTTAATACGGATTATAATCAATTGGTAAATAAAATAATTAATATATCATCACGTAATTTATGGAAAAAATACAAAAAAACCCACTTGAATCACTACTAAGATATATATAATAATAAAATAAAATTTTGAAATATAAACAAATACTTAATACTATATGAATAAAACAAATATTGTGAAACACAAATATGGTAAAATCGTTAAGGAATGTGGAGACAAGACAAAATCAAATGTGTGTATGAAAAATTATATGATAAAGATTTTTTTTAAGAAGTGTCCCTTGGACATTTAAGTGGTAATTTAAAGTTTCGCTTATTTCATTTTGTTTACATTTTGTATTGTAGAATTATTAAATTAATTCAGTTAGTTCAAGTTCACCCTGTATATGTATAATTTTTAATGCAGAAATGTTGGAAATATTCTTAAGTTAAAAAAAATGGTTGAATTTAGAAAATATGAAATTAATTATGATTTAAAAAATGTGTAGTAAGTATGTGTTTCTCAGCTTGAATCAATCTTATAAAATTTGACAAAATGGACTTTTAATTGATTATCTTATTAATATGATTGATTATTTAACTTACCAATCTCTAAATGCGTCATGAAGCATGCACTTCTAACAGGTGTTGAACCACTATCAGAATCTGCATTAACATCCGCTCCGTTTTTGACGAGACACTTGATGATGTCCAACCGACCCGATACAGCGGCACACCATAACGGAGTAACATAGTGTATTGATCTTAAAATAACACACATCGAAGATAATTAATTCAAACAACAAAGCACACGCAATAGTGGATAATCATTGTATTTAAATTTACAGTTATATAGAAATGTGATTATTATACAAACAATACCTATCATCGGGAACTTCGTAAAGGCCTCTCTGCTCGATATCAGCACCGCATGCGTTTATTAGATATTCCACAATTTCCAAATTGCCTCGTCTGCACGCGATGAAGAGAGGAGCGCAGCCATCTTTGACTTTACAGACTATTTCTTTTCGGATAGAAGGTGGGAGTCTAAACAATTTATTAAAAACACATTACTTTCACTATTAATAATAAAATTACACAAAACAACTCATAAATTTAAATTCCACTGATGCAATTCTTTTGGATAAATAACTAGAGCACGAAGTGTTTGATTGCATTGATGTAAATTACATTTATTTAGTAATACCAGCGAATTACTTTATCATAACTGTAACCTTCAATTCATGAAATTAACAACAGTGAAAGCTTTTAATTGTCGAGACGGGCGGCGTAATGTTTGATTAAAATTGCAAATTCAACGCGAACAATAGTGAATGACATTGGCTTCTGGTTGTTTTTAACGGAAAGTCGACAAATATTTAATATCCAGTCTAGTTATTTTACATGGAACCTGCATTACTCGTATTCAAACTGGATTTTAATCTGACACACTTAACTGTATAATTTGTATTCATATTGCAACTGGTTTAAGCAGGATTAAATGACGAAGGTATCAAATTAATAAATTAATTGCTTTATGTTATTTTGTGATATTTAGTCAATATGATATTTATATATACCGTGACGCCTTCCCTATTGACGGGAGTCCCTTTATAAGGGGTTGGCCAGGCCACCTTGGCCTTTACAGGAGAATATAGTAGAGATGGTTTCCCAGGCCACCACACAGCAATGAGTACTTAAGATCTAGTTTGCTAAGCTAGATCTACCAAGTGACTCCAGTGCCGTGAATCGAACCCGGGAGTCTTCACTCACGAATCCGTTACACTAACCACTGGGCCACAAGGCGGCTTTTTATACTTTTTTTTTTATAGAAATCGAGAATTATTTCCCTGATTCTATTAGAAATGGACGACCTTCCTTATATTTGAACAGGTACACTTTTTAGATAGTAGGTCAAGGTCTACCCGAGTTTGTTGGGATATGATTATAATATAATACCAATATTGAATAGATAAGACCACTGACCTTTGAAGATGTTTCCTGATCCTCGGTGACAGTCTTCCTCCAGGGGCGCAGTGACGGACCTCAGTGAAGAGTTCAGTCTGCAGAGCCTCGAGTTCCTTGGCCTTGAGGACATTGGCTCCGGCAGCCGAGCTGTTAGTGTTACTATTGTTGTTACTGTTATTGTTACTGTTATTGTTGCTGTTACTGTTACTGTTACTAGCGCTCGCCATCTGATTGTCTTGCGGCGCCTCCAGCTCGAGTGCTCCTGCTGACAGACAACAGACAACTCCTCAGTGGAAACACTAAACACAGACAGACATAAGAGCCAGTGTTGCTAGTAAACATCGCATTGATTTCTCCCACCATTTATCCATGACATTGGAAAAGCGACCGATCCACTTTCACCATTAATTACACTTGACTACTCGATAGAAAGCTTATATATACAATGTATTTTGCAATAGTTTTTCTATACAGATACGGTTTAATATACCCAATAAATAAGTAAACTAACCTACCTTGTAAATGGATTTTCCAATATTATAAACGAAAAAGGGACGTACTTGGATACTGTTCTTGTTACTTAAAAAAAAGAGTTAAGTGCGTGACCATATTGATGTTTCATAAGAAAGGAAGGTGTATAAGCAAAGGAGGAAAAAAAATCTAACCACGCCAATCCCTTAAAAGCACATAATAGAAACTGAACTATTTCTTTTTGTTTTCAATACAGATTTTAGACTAGATTATTATTGAATGTTTTATTGTAGATTTTCCACATATAAACATATTCTATTTGCGGAAAAGTACTTATATACTAGATATTATTAATAAACATTGTAGGTTTATTTAAGTAAATGTAAAGAAATTTTTCCCAATAAAACATTTGTAGTAATGGAACATGATGCATTAATATTTTTAATACCAACGTACATTTTTAAGGTCAAGGTTTAAGTAAAAATTGATTTTTTTTACTATCGCAACTCGTAGGAGCATTAAATTCATTTTTAATAAATACAAGAAAAAAAACCACAGATCTTTGGTAATAAAATTGGCACTTAATTTGTTTTATTCGTTCTTTTGTAACCGCAGATTCATCCATCTTACGAGAGATAACGATTAGTTAAATAATACTTGAACACTAACATCTTATTATTTTATTAGATATTAAAAACACTTGTTTATCGTGTGATTTTCCCCTAACTTCATTCTCCCCGATTTCGTGAGTGATTCTGTCGACTTTGTTGATAAAATTCCGGGAAAACGATTCATTAAAACCCATCTTCTTCCAGAGCAGATTGTCAATAATACAAAGAAGTCCAAGGTACACTAATTATTAATTAATAGATAACACTCTTCACATCGAACATCGAACGCTTGTATACTTATTTTTATAATTATTTTGTAGATTATATACGTGTACAGGAATCCCAAAGATTGTTTAATATCGTATTATCATCATTGTGTTCTGCTTGAAGCGTATTCAGGAAATTTTGATGACTTTTTCAAGCTGTTTCTAGCAGACAGACGTAAGTAACAAATATAATATTTACAAATGAAAAGATTTCGACGGAGATAAATATTTAACCTATGTACCGCAATAGACCGGGCTTTACGGTTATTTCTATGAAGATTGCCACAATATCATATTCATAGCTAGGGCGAATATTAATTACGTATAAAAGACACAATAGACACATAACAGTCACTAATGAGTACTTCACAGAAACAGCTGATTCCAAGATTGTGGCCCAAACTTGATTCCAAAAGTACTATTAATATTAACAATATTTTTTTTACTTATAAAAAACAATATATTTAATACTTTTATTCGCTTATATTTGCGATACCCTACCACCTTCTTAAATATTCTCAGTTATTTCAAGTCCACCCTGTATATTTATTTATTTGATATAATTTTGAAACCGGTTTTTGCACTTAATAAATCCTATTCTTATCTTTACTTATAAAATTAGTGGAAACCAGTCAATAGAAGGTATTTAATCGTAAACTGTTTTATTTTATAAATAATATTCAAACGGAGTGACGCATGACAGCCAGTGTTGCCAGATGGAACAATCATATTTTATATGATTATTTTATTACAATTAATACATATCTAACATCTCGAAACAGGTATTTTAATTGTAATAATATTAAATTAATTTCAAAATAATATTAGAGATATTTAATAATGCATAATAAATGAAAATTCTCAAAAAAAAACACGGAGACTCGCTTTTTCAATATTGTGATGAGTGTAATCATCATAAGAAAACCGTATTAAATTATTTTATTTATAATTAACTTTGAAAATTAAAACTTCTTTCGAATGATAAAATAAACATTATTACCGTCCTATTAAAAACCAAGCAGATCATCAAAAAACATTTAAAAAACGAAAATTTGAATTAAAACTACCTAAGTATATTTATGAAAAAAGTCTGTATATTAAACAAAGAATACCCAAACTAAGTAATTATTTAAATTATTAATTTCAGTGAATTACACACCTTTTTGGCCGCAAGTTTTGAATTATCATCAGCTGAAGGATCGGCAGAATATTTTAATTCATAAATATGAAAATATGAAGGCAGATCTCAATAGAGAAGTACGCATAGTGGCTTCGTTCTTGGATAAGGAATATTCCGATGACCAAATCAATGAATTGTGTCAGCATTTGAGCTTTGAGAGTATGAAAAATAATTAATCGGTCAACTACGAGCTGATTGTTGAATTTAATAAATAATTCGGACTTATAAACAAGGAGGGTAGTTTCATGAGATCGGGAAAAGTGGGTGAATTCAAGGGGAAGATGTCCATAGAGCAAATAGAGAAGATTGACAATTGGACCAAGTCTTTTATATCCGATTGCAAACTTGATACAGTGTAAGATAAAATCACAATAACCGGTTATTGGAAACTGTCTTACTTATTATTAATTTAAATTGAAATACACTCTATTTATTATGTTTTTAGAACAATTAATGTCAAACCTAAGACACGCGTAATGGCAAACTTTAAACGCAAACTGTTATGATTGGTTATATCATGACACAATTATAGTTTTACTGAGTGGCCAATCACGGCATTTGGTTATTAATCTCACCTTTGAGCGCGTTTATAATTTGAAATTTGCTCTACAAACAAACATAAGAGATACATTCGCTTCTAAAGACTGTAAACATTCATTACATTTTGAATTGTTTGTCAATATTTAGGCCAATTAATTTACTACACACGGTTCCGATTAGTTTTATGATTAATTGCGGCTGTTGTTAGCTTAGTTCGCTTCTGGACATGTCTAAAGTGTGACATTTGCTCTACAAACTTATTTACATATAAAAAATTATGCGGAAAAACGATACAATTGTTGAATGTAAAGATTCCAAAGAAAACAATTATCATTATACATTTCGAATGGTCTCTTAAATTTGTAGAGCAAGTGCTACACTTCAATTTACCACAAATGGTTTTGATTGGCATTGTAATCAATTGCAACTATTGGTAGGTTAATTCGCCTCTGGGGATGTATAAAAGATGACATTTACTCTACAAACATAATAAATAAAGAGTTAAATTTGACGTTTTCTCGATTGATTGCTTAGTTCGCCTCTGGACATACATATATAAACTGTGACGTTTGCTCTACAAAATAGTAAAATAAGATTATTAAAAAAAAACACTCATGTTAAACTATTTATTTTTTATTTAGGTATTTACAATTAATTATGCAGAAAAATGACATAATTGTTGAATGTAAAGATTCTAAAGAAAACAATTTTTATTATACATACATTTTGAATGGTGTCTTAAATTTGTAGAGCAAGTGTCAAACTTTAAGCGAATTAATTTACCACAAGCTGTTCTTATTGGTATTGTGATTGCAACTATTGGTAGCTCAATTAGCCTCTATAAATGTCTAAAATTTGACATTTTCTGTATAAACATATAAAATTAGAGTATTTTTAGAGTTTTTTCAATTAATCTTTTTTAGTCATTTATAATTAATAATGCAGAAAAACGACACGGTTTAATTGTAATTGTTGAATATAATGATTCCAAAAACTTGAATTAAATACGAGCGTCTTATAGAGCAAGTGTCAAATTTACCACACTGAATTGATCAATTGCGACTATTGCTAGTTTTACTCTTCAAACATAATAAATTTAATAGTAGACAGTGTTCATCGAAAACATATTAATGTGAATTTAAATATAATAGACAAGTAAATATGAAAATGTAGTTTTATTTAATTCTACAAAAGGTACAAACATTGACATTGAATAAAATATACTTTTTGTTCATTCAAATAAATCAAGGGCGTGACTCGAGTACCAGCATTTTTATTTTTTATGGAATAGTGTCACTTTTTATGAACTACGCATTCGGATACTCTAAATCTGAATTATTTAATATTAATATTTAAAACGATATGTTTGTTTGGTTGAACGATAGCTTGTTTGTTTGCATTGAACTCAACAACCACAAGATACTTTAACATGCTCAAATATTACACACCCAATATCTTGTATCTGAATAAATGGATATGTCAAGCTTAGATATCTTATTATTATAATTATAATATCAAGGTCTAGAATCGATTAACATCAAAGGGAAACTCTTCAAATATATATGTATACAACCTGTCTTTGGTTGAACTTCAAATAAATTAAAGGCTATATGTTATTTCAATACGATCATTAAAAAATATACTAAAAGGGGCCTAAGTTTTCTCGTATATAAAAAAAGTTATTATTACAGTTTGTAAATCTTCAGTTATTATAATAAGAGTGAATATATTATGTCATCATAGAATAACAAAAACAAAATTCATTTTTAAGGTCAAGTTCAAATTAATAACAATAGCAAGTATGACAACAAAATGTTGTCATAACGCCTAAGGTCGCTGACCATATTTGCATCAACAACAATTAATTGTAAACACTCTGTTGTCATTATGTATAATCCGTTTGAGGTTATTTTCTTGTTTACGTACTATTGTTCTTTCATGAATTCTATGACGTGTGATTATAATAATACAAATTCAAATTAGGCGGTTAATCACCAGTAAATCCGCAAGATTCTCAAACTTCTTTATATAATAATTTAAAATTGAAAAGTTTAACAAGCCGACTTGGGCCATTAATGTGTACCATTCCTTACATTTAATTATTTTAAGTTCAATAAAACACATGTTTGTATATATATATATATATATATATATATATATATATATATATATATATATATATATATATACTATATATATATATATATATATATAATTAAAATATGCAAATTATTGTACAAAGCCGGTATATGAATAATGCAATAACATTTATCAAGTTTATTTCTTTTTGTTGTAGAGAAAATTTCAAACTGTAGACATAGCCAATTACAGCCTTGATTAGTCACACTGGAAAACTATCATGTCCCACAATATATCACCCATGTCTTACCTCAACTCATGTTGTTTTAAATTTGCTCTACAAGCACAATAAAAAAATATGGACTGCGGATCGTATTCAGTGTAATAAGAGTGTTTTAGTGAATCGTATTTGTACGAATAGACTAGTCCGCATCGACACACATTTATTACACTATTATATTGAATAATACATTTTTTACTAAGCATGCATTCATACATAGTATAATTTATATTAGTGTTTCTATCTCGTGAAAAATTATACTATGAAAGCTGATTGTATTCAATAATTAGTTAAAAATAAAAATTAGACACTCGGTGGGAACAAATAAATGGACAAATTATTCAATAGTAGGACAGAGCCGCTCTGTGGATAATTTTGTGTAGTTTGATAATAAAATATTCGATAAAAAAAATTTAACGTACAGATTGATAATATACTTCATCTACCACAATTATTTTGACAGTATATAAATATATTTTTTTGATAATTATGCTCAATAATTTTTATTTTATTTAAAATTAACTAATTTATATAGGTAATAGTAGGTATTGTTGTATTAAATTGCATATTTCTACATAATTTCCTAATTATTAACGATTTCTTCAGTATAAACCGGTACACCTTGAGTGTATACTTGTGATGAAATTTTTAAATAATAATTATTAAACTAAATTAAGAAAATAATTTTATGGATGGTCAAGAAAATAAAGGCAAAAAGCCCATTTTTCAGATTTGAGAAAAAATTATTTTAATATATTTATATATGTTTTCACAATAAAATGTTACATTATTTTTAATGGCAATAATTATAATAAACTGCTGTCGTTCCATATTAATTTGAAATAAAAATAGAAGTAGCTTTAAACCACACCCAAACTGTGTGATTATTATTATTTTTAATTAGGGTGAAATAATATTTTTGGTATTGTCGTGATGCCCTGAAAATATTCTTAATGAATAAAAGTTGTTCATTTATAAAAATACATAATTTTTTGTAAGTTTTCAATTAAAAAATATGAATTATAGAAGTAATTGTATATTTATTTCATACATCGGAATCTACTACATGCGCAGATTATACATATACTTCACACATACGTGGGCTATGGCCACCTGCAACATTATAGTTCCTAAAATCCGACATCCGAACTCATTTAACTTTCACCCTTTTAGAGTTTCCATCAAATAAATGTATTTGATCAATGAATTTATATCTATTGAAGTATCATGCGTATTGTTTTAATACATTAGAACACGGCCTGCACTACTACATGCGCATATTATACATATACTTCACACATACTGGACTGTGGCCACCTGCAACATCGTTAAAATCCGTCACTTGAGAGCAACAAGATTTTTCCTACAAACATAGTGACATATTATTTGTCGTTGAATATATCAAGAAATTTTTAATGAGGCACTTTACCATATCAAGTGTAATATTATTAGAAAGATCGACAAGTGACAGATAAACAATACGAGCGTTAAAAGTATCATATGAAACCTTTAGTTATAAATTCATCTTTGTCTCCCATATTTTAATTGATTCTGAAACTTTGTCACGTCATCAGTATTTTTTTATTACATTCAATTTATATGAATCTACCAAAATGTTTGATTATATTTCGCCGGAAAAATATTAAATTAATTGAATAGCATTTTAAACTAAGTAAGTCACAAGTTTCATAAGGCAATTTGCAATAAAAACTCAAAGTAATACAATTTGATTATCCTTGGATACGCACCGTCGGATTCGTATTTTTTTTTAGTCTGTCATTGTGTTTTATTTTAACAGTTTTAATATTGAATAAATTTCCGGAAACGTTCTTGAAACGCTCGTATATAAATAAAGGTGCACTTGTCGCAGATTTCCAGTCATCGTGGACATTTCCAAGGTGTGAATTATAATAAGATCCCCTTTGTTATGTCGGATATTCAATAATGACACCTTCTGTACATTACGAGGAGATTGATGATGATTTAGGAGATGTTCTCAAGAGGGAATTTGTATCACAGTTTCGTACTGGATATGTACTTGCAGAAGGACACGTCATGCCTGAAAATTACAAAGGTTTCGGTGATAAAATCAAGAAAATGACTGTCAAAAAAGACGACGTCTGGGTGTGTAGCTTCCCCAAGTGTGGTACGTTTAATAATTTATACAATTTATTAATTAATTATATCAATTTATATATATTGTTCAGGTACAACGTGGACCCAAGAAATGGCCTGGTTGATTGCCAACAATCTTGATTATGAAGGCGCTAAACTCATACTATCTGAAAGATTTCCATTTTTAGAGTGAGTTTACATTTTGATTCGACAAATATAAAATAGCAAATTGGGGGAAATCTTTATATGGATCATTTTCCCTCATTTGCTATTTTATATACAGGTGGAAATAATTGAGAATATTTTAAAGAGTAGTAGAGTACCGCAAGAATTAATAAGATTAATAGTTCTTTTTTGAATCGAATTTTTTTCGCTTATATTTGAGATACCACCTCCTAAATATATTATCAGTTATTTTAAATCCACTCTGTATATAAAATATATAAAATGTATATACATATAGCTGTCAATTTCTTCTTCTAAGGATTGAATTAATCTTAATGCGAAATAAATCAAAATATAATAATGATTTTTACAAACCACCAAATCAATTTTGAAACAAACGTAAGATGTAATTTTTTGATTATTAAAAAGTGTAAATACTTTTTTATGGATTATTTATTAAAGTATAGAATATAAGTTTATTTATAGAATAGCAAATGGGAGTAAGCGGGCCCCAAGTCCCCCCCATTTCTATCAATTTTCTCTTAAATGATCGTGAACTTTTTGGCATTGACTTTACCAATCATTTTTAATAGACTTTAAAAAATGCCATTTTCTCCCATTTGCTATTATATAAATACTGTATACATTATAAATCAACAGAAATGTTAATAAAAACATTGTATTTTTTAACCAAATTACTTCTAGCTTGAATTTTACGGTAACCTTTATTAGGCGATAAATACTATAATTCAATATTATATTAAATTGAAACAACCCTGGAAAAAATATATAAGGTTAATTTAATTGAGAATATTTTTATATAAAATAATTTAATAATTACACAGTTTTGGTGTTTTAAAACTATATTTTCTCCTTAATATGGAAAAACAGCGGCTTGTTATTATTAACGGTATTCCATATGGCTCAAATAAAAAAAATAATCCTTACTATTGTGACTGTTGACTGTTTATTTGAAAATAATGTTTGTTTTCTATTAATGAAAAATCACTAATTGTATTGGTATTATTTTTATAATATCCAGTGCCTGTTTTATTTACACTCCTTCTAATTCTACTTTATTTATTTTTCAGACACACAGCATTGTTTGACTATCGAGAATTTGCTTCTAAAACTCCAGATTTCTCAGTTCCTCCTTATGTAAGCGATTCCGTAGGTTATATTGATAAAATAAATGGCAGAAGATTTATCAAAACCCACCTTCCATACGATTTGCTTCCAGAACAAATACACAACAACTCTGAATATCCCAAGGTAATTAATCATTAAATTATATAATAACAAGCTTATATATAAAATGACTTTTTTCCAGGTAATATATGTGTACAGAAACCCCAAAGACTGTCTAATTTCATACTATCATCATTGCATACTGATGGAAGGATACGAGGGAGGATTCGATGATTTCTTCAAGCTTTTTCTTGGGGGGAGATGTAATTTAAAATTAATAATTTTTAAATATATTTTTATAATATTTTTTTATAGTATCTTTCAGTCCGTTTTGGCCCCACGTGTTGGGATTCCACCAAAGAAGGAATCAGAAAAATATCCTCTTTCTAAAGTACGAGGATATGAAGGCGGATCTTATGGGGGTTGTCCGCCAAGTTGTGTCGTTCTTAGATAAAGACTACTCTGAGGATCAAATGAGGGAATTGTGTCAACATTTGAGCTTCGAAAGTATGAAGGCTAATCCCGCTGTGAACTATGAACCGATAATAGAGTTTAATAAAAAATACGGGCTCATAAAAGCCGAGGGAAACTTTATGAGGGCTGGAAAAGTTGGAGATTTCAAGGGTCGCATGTCAAAAGGGCAAATTGAAACAATCGACAAATGGAGCGATTCTTTCATATCAGGAAAAGACATCCAAAAATAAAAAAAACATATAAATTGTCTACATTTTATTCGATGATTCAATTTAAGAAAAAAATATTTACAATACTTCTAAGCACTAATATTATATAATATATAAGATTAAACTATAAAGCTAAACGTCTAGTTTATTTACAATACTTTTCGTGAGCATTAATTCTTTTCCCCTTTTTCATTAATTTTATGGCAAATAAAAACATATTTAACTCTTATCATTTATCACAGGAATCACAAATGTTTTTTTTTAATAATTATTTTTATATAAAGCTATATCAATAATCTAATTAAAATTCAAGTAGGAATGGATTTTATACAAGGTGGAGTTTTATTCAGTGGGAATGTTTTAAGGCATCGCATAATAAATATTATGTTATACTATAGATAATTTCATAATTTGGATCACCTGTTAGTGGTTATATATATCCCCTAATAATAATAAGCTGCTGTTTAGGACAGCGAAAATGTGTAAATATCTAATTAATACCACACCTTAAAATATTCTCACCAAAAAGTCCACTAAATATACAAGTTGTCTTCGATCAAATAAAATTATTTATGTCAACTGATATTTTTTTATTGTTGTCATATTTTTTGAGCCATGGCCAGCCGAAATGTTTACACTAAATGGTTAATCCTGACTGTGTGAAGCTTAAAACCAAGAGAATCTCAAACTTTTCAAAATTTTATTGAACAATTAAATAGCACAATAAATTAATTGTAATATCGTCTGCTTTCTTTACACGCTGCGTAACAAAATATTTTATTTTAAAGCAGAAATGTTGGAAATATTTGAATATTAAGTCTGGAAAATATAAAAGTAACTTCATTTTATATGTGTATATCATGTTATAATCGTATAACATGTTTTTAATTGAATAAATAATGTATTAAAAATTCATACATGATAGTGTCTAGGTTTTTGTTACTCTTACTTGAGTAAAGGATCTGTCATAGTGAAGAATTACAGCTGTCACTGACAAAATTCGAGTATTCCAGCTGTCACATTGAAAATGACAGCTGGAATTTTATTCACTTTGACAGATCATTTACATAAGTAAGAGTGACAAAACCATAGACACTATCATGTATGCATTTTACTGTATATGCCAACGAACTAAGCAAAACTCAAATGTCGTGTTGGCATCACACGAAAGCGTTTAAAATATTTGAACTTCATTAGAAGACACTTTGTATATATTAAAAAAAATCACAGATAGTCTAAATAATAATTGTATTATTAGTTTCTTTGGTATTTAAGTGGAATGTTTATTTATTTGTGTTGGAAAGCAAAATCCCTACGACTATCGCCAGAGCATCGTTTGACTGTGAGTCTCCAGAAAGCCACTCTGAAATCCTTGGAGTAAAACGCGTAAATGAAGGGATTAATTGCAGAGTTGAACCATCCGAGCCATGTTAAAAACGACATCACAACCCCATTAACATAATCTTTGGGAATGAAAGGAGTCAGGATGTAGTAGACGAAGAAGGGAAGCCAGCAGGCTATAAACCCACCCACGACAATGCTGAGGGTCTGAGCTGTCTTAGTCTCCCTCCTCAGCGAGGATACTCTGTTATTCTGGTGCTGTTCCACTGTAGTGTGCTCCATGTTCGGCCTTGACCTGATGGAGATCCTGGACACCTTGCTTATTTTATATGTGACTGTGGCATTGCGCTTCAAGGAGACGTCGTCACCTCCTCCTTCCGAAGACGTGTTGTATGTTGACCTCGCCCTGTGGTGATGATGGTGATGATGATGGGACGACTTCTTGGCTTTGAAGCTTTCACAGTTGAAGCAGCACTGTTTTGTCTGGACTAATTCGTATGCCTGTGGGGTTTCCTTGGTGTTGCAATGGTTGTTTGAGTTTGTACCGCTGTTTGGGTTTGGCGCCTCGGAGTTTTGGACCATTGATGTTTGTTGCACGTTTGAAGCCTGGTTTAAGGATTCTGAACACATCTCAGATTCGGCCCTCAGACAGGTCCATCGGGAATTTTTCTGAAAATAAATAATAATATGAATTTAATATAATAGCTACATATTACCAGCATAATAGCTCAGGGGATAAGACGTGTCAAATACTGATTAATAAAATCCCGATCGATTGTCTTGATCTAGGCTTATTCTAACTTCCTGTATTGTAAGGTAAATACTGATTATTAAGTCGGTGACCTGTGTAACTAGTAATAGTTAAGATCACCGACAAACAATTAATTAACACGTTGTGGTGACTAAAAAACCCTTGTTTTCACTTAAGAAAAAAAATAACAGCATAGACTCTTTATGCTGCTATTGTAGTTTTTATAAAACATTTATAATATAGTGATTGCGCAAAAATGCTGAGATTTGACATTTAATAATTTTAACATATAATATTATAATCATAGCTTTAGTCGGAGTCGGAGGTGGAGTCATAAAAAATAACGACTCCAACTATATTTTTTTAACTAACTACATATTATAAAATATTATCTAAAAAACCCCTCTCAAAACTACAAAATACTATCAAGCTCTGGTCTATTCGTACAAGCACCAATGCTATCAGCTCTAGTACGACTCACTAACACACTATTATATTGAATACGACCGTAAGTCTCCATGTGAGGTTGTACTAGACCTTACTAATAGTGGTCTTTTATTAATTGAGTATAATTTATTTTAGATCAACAACAGTGAGCTACGTAACTCGAGAGTTCAATGTCAGCAATTGCTGCATTTTTGTGCACTATAGAAAACAAATGATTGCACAAAAATAATCCGATAGCTCTTGAGTTACGTGGCGCACTGTTTGAAGAAACCGACCTATTAAAACTCTCCTATACAGTTCAATTTATTATTACATAAACTACTTTAAATTTAATATTCTTTATTTTGAAAACAATTATAATATTTTTTTAATAACATGTCATTTTTTGTAAATTCCAGGTAAGTGAATTAATTAATAAATATAATAATTGAAAGGTGAGAAAACATGTTGCTTAAAGAACGAGTCTAATATTTACTATTTTTTAATAAGAGTATTTTTGTATCAAAAGAATATACCTATGTCCAAAATAATAATATATAATTATTTAATTTTTGGGGCATAGGGTGTTTCTCCAATAAGCGATTCAATTTTATAATTTGGTTAAAAAATCTATCCTTTTATTGTAATTGGAATCTTCAATTAACCTAGCGTTTAATTGAAACAATGTGGTTGAAAATTCTATTTAGAAATTGTTGATGGGGTGAGTGCTTTTTTTTAAATTAAATAAATTCTAAGACGTGGCACAGACATGGATGCTTCTTTGGTGCTTGGTAATTTATTTCCGCAATTGTCGGATATATGAGAGATTTGTTTTTGAATAAAATGGATAAAATGTCTCGTATAAATTACAAACACGTAACTATTTATATTGAGAACAATTCAAGAGTCGGGCCGAAGAAGCTTATGACAAAAATGTAATTAAATAAGCAAAAGAAGACGGCGGGCGAAGATATTTAATCAAATTGCGAAACTTAAAATTGTATTGCCATAGGAAAAATCATTCAATGAAAAGAAATTGAATTTGGAAACAAACCACTTCACAACTGAAAATCTTAAAACAACTTTCACCGCCGGACCGTGAAACTTTTTACACCAATTATTTTCACTCGGGCTTATTCACGGGTAAATTGAATTCTCTTAAAATACCTTAGGTCCTCTAACTCCTGTGCTCGATAGTTGTTGATGCCTTCTTGCTACAACACAGGATATCCTCACATAAACATAAAGCATGACTACCATGGGGATGAAGAAGGATCCCATGGCTGAAAACACCACATAGCCTGGATTTTGGTTATATCGACATTCTTCTCTCTCCTGTTCATACCTGAAAAAAAGAGATATCATCATTTAGGACAGTTAAATAAATGTATATTGTGGTAAATGAATAATTAAATTGAGGCTATCAGCGCAAAAGTGGTATAAACCCAGACTACTTATTATTATTTTTTTCCGTTAAGGTTTTTTTTATACACAATAACGCGTTAATTTTCTGTCGGTAATCTTAACTATTACTAGTTGCACATGTATTTACCTTACAATACATGAAATCAAGCTAAACCTGGATCAAGACGATTGATCGGGATTTTATATTATTGTCGATCTCCCAGTCGTAATAACCGATCAAATCAATTTAAAAATTCTTGACTTGAGTAGGATTCGAACCCATAACTACAGTATTATTGTAGCCACGCTTCTTATCCCCTGAGCTATTACGCTGGTATGGCAATAATGAGGAGTTAAAATTTGATCGAATTGTTTTTTAATCTTGTTTCTTTTGTGAACATTATTCTCACTGTTTTTAAACAACTTTATTAAAAACACCCTCTAAATCTATAATATTTTTATACCTTTGTTTCTTATTGTAAATAAAATATTTTACACCAGAACCGTAACCAACGTAAATTGTGGGTTACATCACTTTTGCATCGAGAGAACCAGAGATGTGCCAAGGTTAAACGAATATTATAGTATTATCTAGTCTCATATGAAGAAATTCGACGTCATTCAATACCACCGATAAATTAGCAGACCATACAACTGGATATATAAATATTAAAATTGCTGACCAATAAGATTATTAGTTTGACAGATAGCAACACTAATTGTCTCACCCAGACTCGTCTACTTGGTCTTCCATCTTGATATGAATACATCTAAATGTTTGGCTTTCTTAACGGTAACGGATCATGTATTTTTTTATCAAATTCGTGTTGTCAGCGATAGTTGAGACATCTTAGGACACAAACAAGCTCCATATATATATAAACAGGAACGACCTATAAGATGGCCAGACAATTGGACGTTTAAATATAAAGATGGCGGACCAAGCAGATGAGTTTGACTAAATTATCTTTGATTAACAGTGTTTAAACAACAATAATGAAAAGAGAGAAATTCCCACGAACTGACATTTAGCGAGCTTAAAACATTAGTGTTGTCTCACTCAGACTCGTCTGATTGGTCCGCCATCTTGATGCAGTTGTATGGCCTGCTAATATATTGGTGGTATCGAATGACACAAATAAAACAATTATAATAATACTACAATATTCGTTTGACATTGGCACATCTCTGGTTAAAACCAATCTTTGAAATTAAATCTCATTGTTGTACCAAAAAAAACAAATTACAAGAATAAAGTGACTTCAAGTCAGTCTCAAATTTAATTAAATCAACAACAATCTGACTTTGTTCATAAATGCATCATTTAATTATTCAACCCATAATCTAGACGCATAGTAATATTTTAATTAAGGTCGATGAGATAAGTTATCATATTATTTACTTAGAGTCAACGCTTGAAATGTGCAATGTGTTGTTAACTAACTTCTTAAAATAAACCCAATTCACAAGCGTGTGGATAATATTTATTTTCTTATTTCCTACTACTGGGAAGATTATTTTTATTTTTTTGTATATTCCTTATTTATATTTCATCTTCTTAACCTTCTTTTTATACAAGCGGAAGAGATCAATACGAGACATTCGTTAATTGGTTTTCATACCCGAATGCCTTTTTTATTACAAACACACTCGTTTACCGAAGCATAAAAATAACTTAATTAATTATTTCTACTATCAATAGGTTTAATAATTTTTGGTTTTTCAGACACAAAAACGTGTTCATTCAATGTCTGTATGTGATCTTAACTATTACTAGTTACGCAGGTCACCAAATTAATAATCAGTATTTACCTTACAATACAGGAAATAAGGGTAAACCTGGATCAAGACGAAAGATCAGGATTTTATCAAAATTATTTTCAATCTCCCAATCCTAATAACCGTATTTTTTTACTTGGGCGGGATTCTAAAGAAAGAGATTAACCAGAACCACCGATAAGAAGGCCAAACGACTGCATATATACATTAAGAAGGCGGTTCGAGAAAAGTTAATATCACCGATATATCAGCAGGCCATACATTTGGACGTATAAATATCAAGATGGCGGGCCAAGCAGAGGAGTTTGACTGAGGCAATACTGTAATAATGGTGATTAAGAGTGTTTATACAACAGCAATGAATCTCACTCAGACTCGTCTACTTAATCCGCCATCTTGATATTAATACATGCAGATGTATGTCCTGCTAATATATCGGGTAAAGTACGAACCAAATCACTTTGAATTACTACATATGAAAGTCAATAGTGTATGTATACGTTTTACTGTGTGTCTGTATTTTGAGCTCTCTTATTGGGCGTTAAAGTACGAAACAAATCACTTTGAATTACTACATATAAAAGGCCACAGTGTATGTAAAAGTTTTACTGTGTGTATTGTGAGTGATATGGAGAGAGATGTTTACAGTATAATGTTTGCCAAGTAACTCATGTTTTTGGCCACTTGACCCAATTGAATTAACTACGCATTTAGCCACTCATGCGATATCTTATGTTTATATCTATATGGTACGGGTTTATCGGTATTATGTATACATCATTTAACCTATTAAATGAGACACTTTATAAATAGTAAAATGGTTTTTTTTTGACCGGCAACTAATGTAGATTCATCTCTTTTCTATTACACATTTTATGTATCTGTCAATAGAAGGTCATATGAAATTTTATAATAGAAATCAAATTGTTTGACGCATGACAGGCAGTGTTACCAGATGGAAAAATAATATTTTATTCAATTATTTAGTTATAATTAATACATACCATCCAAGCATAGGAGGACAAGTGATAGCCAAAGCCACAGCCCAAACAGCTAGTATCATCAGCAAGGCAAGTCTTTTAGATCTTCGTCTCCTTGAATACTTCAAAGGTTGTGTAACTGCCAAATATCTATCAACACTAATAGCACACAACGATAGTATTGAAGCCGTGCATAAAAGGATGTCCATTGAAATCCAAATGTCGCAAAGGACCCAACCTAATGTCCAAGTACCTGAAAGCAAACAATTACAAACATCATTAATCTATTATCCGATTTAAATAATATATGTGTAATAAAAGCTAATATGGCATATCAATACACTTTTATCAGCTCAAATTCATCCAATAAATCGATTCCCAAGGCAATTGTTTCATATCCACCGTCTATACATTTCGTCCGTCATTTACTTTGTTTTGTATTTTGGATGAAAAATAAATTGCTTTCTGAAGAATTCTCGTTTTTCATCCACACAGTCTCGAAATTCGCAAACGGATTTAATAAGAAGAGTGTAAATTGAGTAGTAAAAATATTCATAGTTGGAGTATAAAGACACATTTTAAATTGATTTATTGAAAAATACGGTGTGTGGATTGATATTTTTTTATATTAAAATAACACTGATTTCTTTTATTAAGAATGCCGAAACATTTATTTACTAATAGGTTTCTGGATACATATTATACAATAATCAAAAATAAGGCAGACAGTACAAAAAAATAATGTTTTTAATTACAGCTTTTTATGTAAATAAATAAATAAATTTGATTACCGGATTAATATCAGTTAATAATTCAAAACAGTTCTATTCCCTAAGTCTGATAATAAATAAAATAAATCCATCATCATCATCATTAGCAACAGGTTCAATAAAATAATTTTAGTTTACCCATCGATATTTGAAAATCAATCAAATTATAGTTAAATATTATACTGGCAACTATTTAATTATCATGAATTAAATTGTTGCATATGCATATTTATCAAAATAACTCTTTGTATTGTAGTTTTTTGATTTCTCAACTAAAATTATTCCCCGTTTAATGAATTTTCCACAGTCGTTCGTCAATTGAATTATACTAAATAAAAAGAACACAATCGATTTCAATAAATTTCCACCTGAAATAATAATAATATGAATACACGGATTTATTAATATAAAAATGCAACAGGCTTTATTGGGGATCTTATAAATCATATTGAATGTGTCACAATATACGTGTTTTCCAACCTTATTTATGAAATATGGCCACATGCTGAATTCTTCCCACACACAATTTGTGACGTCATCTTCGTAATAGGAATGGGGAAAATAAAATTGGCCTTTATGAGCGAAATTCATTTACTTTTTGCTTTATTAAAATACGTTATTTTTCATGTTGAATCTCTGAATAAAGCCATAATACAGCCTCCGATGAGATTGTCACGTTCATCTTCACTTACTACGTGATGCTTCTACTACGTCAAATTACTTAAT
>JAGTTH010003210.1:0-11457 GCA_022606485.1 Agraylea sexmaculata
ATATATATAAATAAATAATACTATAATTAAAAAAATGTATTAATAGAATGTATATAAAAAAATAAAGTACGGTGTATGAAGATATAATATAAGTAGAATATGTAGCTTATAATGAGAAATCACACTGGTAATTTTTTTATCAGGAATTTATTTTGAGCACAAAGCCTCAGTTATGAATATGATAGAATGTATTTACATAGTACATATATGAGTGTATGTAATCAAGAAGAGTGGCGCTTCCAATCGAATTTAGCTTGGCTCCAACCAGCAGCTGGTGATTAAGGTCTCCAAGTATTATAGCTTCACTTGCATCATGTCACATCATCAGACCTCACCAACATAATACCGAGGAGACTGCTTGGCTGGTTGCCCTCACCTGCTAGTCTAGGGTCTTGACCTCAACAATATTCTACAGCTCTATTCCATTATCTGACACTATTCTTAATATCAACCTGCTTACACAATACCATCTCATATTATCTCAAAACAATCCAACCATATATACGTCATTTCATTCAAACATAAACAATATACTGATTTATTTAGCTAAATCTCCAGCGTAATAGCTCAGGGGATAGTGTGGTCATGGTTTCAAAGCCCGCTAAAAGTAAAAAAATGATTTGATCTGTTACTACGACTGGGATTGTGCATAATTGTTATAAAATAAACACTATAACAAAATGGTTAACTTCTCCACTGACTCCTTAATACAAAATGTTAACAAAATCAAATATGTTTCAAATAAGCGAAACTTTAAATTACGACTGAAATATTTGAAAGACATTTCATAAAAATTCATTAACACATTTGATTTTGTCTGTCTCCACAGTCATTAATGATTTTACTTTATTCGTATTTCACAATATTTTTGTTTTATTCATATAGTATTAAGTATATGTTTTTGTAATTCCAAGTTTATTTAATTATTATTATTTATTATGTTTTTGTATTTTTTTCCCATAACTTATTAATTATTTTAAATATCAATTGATTGTACTCCGTATTAAAATAAGTAAAAGACTAAGTCTATAAACTTAATATTGTAACATCTAATTATAATTTATCAACACATTGTATGCAAATTATATTTAATAAAGAAATTGTATAATTAAAAAAATGTTATAAAATCCCGATTGATCGACTCGATCCAGGTTTACTCTCTTTTCCTAGATTGTAAAGGAAATAGACAGACTATTAACTAACATTTTGTTGTATCGAAAAAAAACCAATTTGCAAAAATTCTCTTAAAAGATTCTATATAAATAATATACAATAAACCAGTTAGTAGAGTCATAATTTAACCGATAATTCTACTGAATAAGAAACAATCTGTTTTGTTTTAAGAAACAATCTTTTTTGTTTGCAATCTTTAAAATAGTATATAAAAGATCTTTATAATATATTTTTTGAAAATATTTAGGCACAAGCCCACTTTTATTAAGTAAACGATTAAATTGTGTGATAATTGTAAAAAGTGTAGTAAATTAATATCCATAATTATTTAGCAAGCAAAAAAAAACTGTTTTTTTTTCCTTCAACTGCATTTGTTTGGGTTAAGCAACATTTTATGATTTTTTTCAACAGAGATGACATTTCTTTCTTGGCAAAACTTCATGTTCATGGTAAAGCTTTTTATTTCTGAATAAAATTTTTGAAAATATATCATAATAAAATTATCGAATGCCCACTCTAACATTATATAAAATTTATTATCTATGATGGTGTTTTTATTAATTAATAAATTTGTTAAATGTACCAAATCGACTCTTTCATACGATAGTATTGGATCTAAAAAGTATACATAGAACAAATAATTTTTCCACACAGACTATTTTGTACTGTGCTAAAAGTACGAAGGTAGTTTCAAAAGAGGCTAAAAAATAATAATGTACATGGAAACTAAGAACAGCTCAACTGCATGAACCAACAAAAGCAGTCAAACACGTTCAACTCTAACTGGCACACAAATAAAACCAAAAAACATCGAACCTGGACTCCACAATATCCGAAGAGTACACAATCTTAGTCTAATGGATGAAAACACTTTCCGTAAAGCTTGGCGAATTAATCACACAGAATTCATACCTGCCCACTTATGTACATGCATATAAGAATACTTGATATATTGGCATTTGTTTACAATGAAAAAACGGTAAAAAAATGATCATAAATAATTGTGGAGCACATAAAGTGAATTGAACAATAATAAACATAAATCTTTTTAAAATTCAAGTAGCGACACGTCTTTTGAAAAATGAATGTTTCTACTGTTGTTCGACTCGCTCAATTACCGACACGTGAACTTTTTACCCAATACACAATTTGTATATTAATACATTTTCTCTCGAATATTTATTCTTCTTCTTTTTGTGTCGTGTGGATTTTTAAAAATGTATTCAATTAGAATAAATAGTGGCAGTGGAACAAAATATTATGTATGATGTTGCAGCAGCAAAATACATCTTCACCCAGTCAGTACTTGTTTACCAACACTATACTACAGTAATACAACCAATGCTAACTACTTCAGGGATTTTACACTTTTTTGAATATATATATTAAAATTTTTATTTTTAGACAGTACATTGTGTTAATTAATTTTATCGTATTTACATACGTCATCGACAGCGCGGCTCTGCCCGATTTAATAATTCTTTCAGTATTCACCTTGCAATTCAAAAAATCAGGGTGCACCTGGATAATGGCGATCGATAATGGTAGATAGAAATATTTGGTTTTTTTTTATTACAGCGGTATTTCAACCCATGACCATAATATTTGTAGCTATATGTGAAAAAAATACGTCAAAGCTTGAACTAAGGCTATTTATAATATAAATGTGATTCAAACATACATAGTTTCAAACAACAGATTAAATTTCGCTATAATATAGCTCTTAATATTTTATTTTATCATAATTACTATTATATGCGTAGGTTTGTGGAAATTTTTATGTAATATTTTTGTAAATAAGTAGCATATGATTGATTCGATGCAGTTTCATTTTAAAGAAAATTGTTATTTGGAATTTCCACAGTAATTTTAATAAGAGTAGGTGCTTTTGACTACTAACATATAGTCATATTCTTATTAAAATTACAGTGGAAATTACAACGAACATATTTCTTGAAATTCCACCAAGAACATCAACAGTAGTTTCATTTGTTTTAAAACAAGAATACATAATTAGATGTTGGTATTAGAATGTACTTATCATCAATATGTATTAAATTCTTATACCGTGACGCCTTCCCTATTGACGGGAGTCCCTTTATAAGGGGTTGGCCAGGCCAACTTGGCCTTTACGGGAGAATATAGTAGAGATGGTTTCCCAGGCCACACACAGCAATGAGTACTTAAGATCTAGTTTGCTAAGCTAGATCTACCAAGTGACTCCGGTGCAGTGAATCGAACCCGGGAGTCTTCACTCATTACTAACCACTGGGCCACAAGGCGGCTCATATATATTAAATACTATTATTATTTAAAATCCTTCATTTTTGGATATTCTTTTTTACCGTGTACATATATGTTGAGGATATAATTTAATAAAATAAATGTAGATTTGTTATGACTGATGGTTGTTGTTGAAGTAGTGTTGGTGTGTGTCGTAGGTCGGTGCACGTGTGACGTCACAGTGGAAGACCACGTGTTACTCTGATGGAGTATAGTTATAGTAAGAATACTACGAAGACTTGCTTCCAAGGACACTTTTACGAGGGATCAACGTTTGCCAGTAACACACCACAGTACTATGGCCCCTCGGCCCCCGGCCCCGGCCCCGGCCCTCGCCCCTGGCCCCTGGCCCCTCCACACTATACTGCTAACAAGATCATTCTGAGGGCTACCCATTGATTTTACATTATATTATCTTTTTTTAAATTATTATTATTAAGAGAAAACAGTCGTCTGGAAACATCTCTGATGGAGCTTTCTTTGAGAGGGTTTTTTTTAGACACAACAACGTGTTAATTGTCTGTCGGTGATATATCCTATTGCCCCATTAATTACCCAATGATCATCTCATAAACTTTTTTCACCTTTTATGTATAGTTATGATGTTGACTAATTTAAGAGTGCATATTTATATATTTCAAATATCTGTAAATGCTTTTTTTTATTTTTTCCCCATACTTTTTATTATTTAATATTAAGTATCTCTAATGTCACATAAAAATGTTATTCTCATGTTAGTTATAGGTAAAAAAATTTATATGTTCTGTACACCTAAGTCATAAGATGTTTTGTATAATATGAACAATGCTCATATTCAATTTAAATAAATAAATTGTAATATTTATAAACTCCTAATTATAATTAATAGTATAATTGCATTGTAAAAGTTAATAATATAATTAATAAATGTATTGGTTCAACCCTGAAGTGCATTTGATATTCGTGATGCACCAAGCGGCCATACTAGCTCTCAAAACCGAAAAATATCAACAACAAGCTCTTCGAAGAGAAGATTAACAGCCTTAAGATAATCTTGCACAAGGGTCATATTCGAGTGTGTCCTTGTTGTAGATATACCAATACAAGGAATACGAACCATATGAAGACGGTGCACAAGGCGCATATTAAATTACACACGTGTCGTAAATACGATCTTCGAAAATGGTTATAATTTAAAAAGCCTTTTACTATACGGGGTCAGTTTATATTGTTTATGGTGCACCTGTGTCATAGTAAAATAGTAGTAGATATAGTATGAGATTAGAAGCCGTTTCAGTAAACACATCATCGACTGAGGGTCTTCCACTATAAAAAACTTAACCCCAACGACCATTTTTCGAAAATAGTAATAAGATAAAAAAAGACCAAACAAAACGGTTCAAGATGATGAAAGATTGACTGTATCGCGTGCGGCCTTTTACTGCGCATATAACTCCTAAATATTATGATTTATTTACTTATTTAAATTATTTTATTACTTAAGCATGTTGATAAATTATTCAACACTCTATATCACCGTACGCAATTGTATACATTTTCAAAAAAAATACACATTTTAACTTAAACTTACACATCTATGGCTGAGATGATTGGTATATCGAGGTTAATTCATTTTTTCGGAATTATTTTGCTATAATATAATGTTAAAATTAATTATTTTTTTTGTCCGCACACTAAATTTTGCTCAGTCATGTGAATAATTTAACTTTATTTAATTTTATATCATAATAAATAAATTTTTTAAACAACAATGACAAATGAAACAATATAATTTACATACAATAAATTAATTTAAAAATAAACCATGAAATTAAATGGTTTATACTTAATATTCATTATAAAAAATCAGTATAACCTCGTATTTATGTATGATTAATAAATACTAATAGAAAAAAAAATAGCTATTCGTTGGTATTAAATACATTTCAAATTGTACACCTTTGATTTAATTTTATAAGTTGAGTGGTATATATAATTCGTTTCATTGAAGCATATTTTGTTTTATTTGCATGACTTATAATAATTGGATTAGTCAACTCATTTTAATATAGTAAAATGAGACTGTAATTTGAAGTATCAAAGCAATTCTAAAACCACTTATAGCACGAATCAACAAATGTTCTCCATAACAATTTAAATGTTACATATACTATTAGTTTATGGAGGGTACCTTTTCTGTGTAATATATGAAATTTTCCCAATATCATTTCAATAGTTCCACATGTGTGGAAAAGGGGAAGAAATGAAATGAAATGTGAGGAACAAGAGTATAAAGTGTACGCATCAGAAGTTAATGTAAAATGCATGAGAGTAAGGACAGATTGATGTAGTGGCTTGTGTGTATGTGACACCTTGGGAC
Organism: Agraylea sexmaculata; assembly: GCA_022606485.1. Lineage (NCBI taxonomy): Eukaryota > Metazoa > Arthropoda > Insecta > Trichoptera > Hydroptilidae > Agraylea > Agraylea sexmaculata. The sequence continues at coordinate 5,816 of JAGTTH010003210.1, forward strand.
ATCTTACTGTGTATTATATTTATATAACAACAACTATGTACTACTGCTTGTACTACTTGTAACCTACATGGGGTGATAACATTTCTATTGTATTGTAAACTATGGAATATATTGTGTGCATCCATAGCCAAGTTATATCATTCTAAAGCATCATTTACGGAAAAAATATAAGCTTATTTAATTTAAACTAATGTCATCTGCATTTAAGTGCATCTCATTAAAATGTTTTTTAAATAATAATAATCAAATAATGACATGAAGGACAAAAGGATGCAAAATCAAGTCTAAACCCATCTACTTAAACTGCGAAGATCAGGCTCAATTTTTTTCGACTTAAATTAATTAACCAATTTCATAATTATTTAAAAGCTGTTTTATTCCAGACAAATTAATCACTAAAATACTGTTATTATTTATTCATAATAATATTTAAAAAAATACCCAGTTGTTTTCGTTTTGATGTTGTGTCTTTTTGAATATTACATACCCCTAAATTAATCTCTATCAATAAAAAATTGGATAAATGTATTTTTTTTTTGTGGAATTGATAAACATTTCTAATTTTTCTCTTGGATAAAATGGTTAAAACTTGTGATAGCAACAAAGAAATGAAATAAACTAGATTTATTTTTTTTTTCACAAAACAATAATTTTATAAAAAATCCTTGATCTTCGACAATTATTAGTACAACAAACGAGTGAATTATATTTATAATTTTTTTTGTTTTTTAACTATTTCATAGAGTCAACCATCTAGGGAGACTTAGTTTCTAATTATTACTAAGCAGGTCTATTTTTAGAATCATTAATAATAAAATTGTGGTATTCCTTTCATACACCCAATCCAATACAAATAAAATATATAATTTAAGTATATTGAACTCAATCGGCTTTAATTAAGTCTGTTTCTTAGAAGGACTGAAAAAAATCAAATAAACCCCTTGACTCATACATCAAACGAATTTTCCTCTTTCCGAATATAGAGACAATGCTATTTTTTATGCGGTATGGTGATTTTTCTTGTTTTCTCCACAATAGATTTGTCATACCCTTTGACTGGGGGTTATACGGGGTACAGTTCAACCAAGTATGAAATAATACAAATCGTAGGCGCATTCAATTCCCCGCTTAGCTATACGACATTATTTGTTTGAAAAATGATTGAAAAAAAAAAAGAAACACAGAAAGGGGGTAAGACGACTACGGTATAAAAATACCATAATCCTATCACACGCATGTTAATCAAAGGACTGAAGATGCCATCCATTTTATTTAATATTTTTAAGCACATTTAATAAATATATTGGGGTGGACATTATGTGCTGTTATTAAAAATCTCTATACTCCATTTTATGACACTGTGAGTCATATGATGTAATAGTTTTTTGATATGTGATTTTTATATAAAAAAATATTTTATGACAATACCTCCCGCTAAGTATCCTCTTATATTGACCAACCTATCTAGATTATTGGTCTGGGCACTTAGTTTGTTTTATTCACATTTTTATAGCAAATATATATTATTATTGAGAGTTTGTGGAAAGGGTAGTGTTTATAAATCTGCATTTTTTTCTATTATGTCGCTATTTTTTGGCTATAATCGTATTCAACCACAATAATATTTCTCGTGCAATATATAATTAAAAAACCAAATACTTATACCAAATATTTTTTTATATGAGATCTTAGGAGATTAAATACCTCCATTGATTACATTGTTAAATTCAAAGATCTCGTCAAAGAAACTTTGTGACTTCCAATAGTAAGTGCTCTCTATAAAAAAGTATCGGTTTACCATCATTGGATCTGAGCTCTTTCACCATTATTATTATTAGGGAAAGTTTATAGTCCCACCCGGGTGGTTAATTCGAATGTGTTGTTACTCACAAAGGGATGAGGGTTGTTTATAGTAAAGGATGGGGATGGTTGGTGTATTAGTAAGTTTCCAGTAAAAAAGACCTATTTTATGCCCATTTTACGTTCGATGCACGCTTTTGCTCTTTTTTATTTGCAGCACATTCAATTTTTACACAGCATTAATATGTATAAAGGAGCATCTTATATTGAACATATCACAATATATTGTTTTCGATAAGATACGCAATAAAATCGCACATGCTGTTTAAATAAAATTCATAAGAAGAGTTTAAAAGCATGACAAATAAGGCTTTATTTTTTATAAAATCATTCAATTTCTTGTGTGGTTTTTAATAAAAGTAAAAGCATATTCTCAACTATGTATTTATATAAAATTCTTGAAGTATATGTCTTTTATTAAATACAAAATTTACGTTCTTCCCATAAAACTAATTCGATTAATATGAATGTTTTAATAAAAAATAATTGCAGATCTTGATGAAAAAACAGGTATTGTCAAAAAGTTTACATAATTAATAAAAATATTTGAAAAAAGGACATCTCTTTTAAAACAGCAGATGAAAAAATACCTTTCAAAATATGTATTTCTATATCAAGCAAATATATATTCTAGTCTCTCTTTAAAAAAAATTGATTCTTGTGACAGCTGCTGTTTTTACGCCAAGCTGTTATATTATGTATCACACTTCTATTGATTCTTTAATTTTATAAGATGTGGTGACGATTCATTAGATTTTGAACAATAAATAATGGATATGTTTGAATATAATAATTTTTAAATAATGTTATGTACGTGGAGGACATCGAAGAGAACATAAATCCCCAGTATCAGTTGATCCTATGCCGTAAATCCGACAAGGCAGCTGCCACTATCTATCTTCAGTATAGAGGAGTCAATCGTAAAGAGGTGGAAAAGATATTCACCAGGATGAAGAGTATCAAAAAAGAGAATAAAAGAGCTGCTCTTCAAGTGCAACAATCAAATACTCGAACGCCAAATCGAAATGACGTTTAATGTGCCCGAATAAAAATAAGAATGATGTAGGGGAGGGCATAGATAAAAGCGTATATTAAATCTTGATACTCTGCGACACAATACTACTATTTTTATTTTGTTTTATTATTATGTTGTTTATTATAATTGTAGAAGAATAAGACAAAAAGTTCGTCAAACATATGAATTATTTTTATTCCGTGTGACTAATCACAGCCTGTTAACTGCATTGCCTATCTACATACATCTCAATTTGGACATTTATCTAAATTTCTTTTAATCATAACCTATTGAACTTGCCACGCTTATTTTTAGGTCTCATTTTCACACTAAGATTTGAAAATTAAGAATGGCCATCTATTGTTGTTTCAAATTTTTTTATTTATATATACCGTTTACGATTGTACTAATAAAAAGGATAAATATTCATGCACAGTATGAAAAATAAACAGTTCTAAGAATACCTCAGATTTATTATAGTTTTTGTGACAATAGTATCCCCCTCTTGGTAATAATTAATTTGATTTCTTTAGTATACATTTTAGTATGTAGGAGAGTAAAATTGATGGTGATTTTAGAGAGGCGTTATTTCGGCTGGTTTAACGTTTACAATCGATCATGACAACTTTTATTATCTCTTTTATGTGAACAAATTTTAACATTGTGACTCATTCTGACAATTGAGTGTATAAATGTATCGACAAGGAGCTTTCCTAAGAGTACTACAAAAAGTCTTCAAGTATTAGGTTCATTAGCAGTATTTCTTACTAGTCTCCTTCAACATAACAATGTCCTCAAAAAGTCGTTCAGTTTTTGAATGGCCAATTTGTCGATAAATAAAAGAATGATCTTTTATCCAGCGGGTATTAATCCTGTTTCAGTCAAAAATCTTGAATGACAATCAAAACCAATATAAATTATTAACATTTTTTAAATGTAAACCTATTTAAATTAGAAAAAAAGTGATACTACGTGACTGAAATGACCTTCAAATCAAACGAATTTATAAAAACGTGTGTTACAAAATGCTTCCTGAATTACCAATTTTAACAAATAGTAAAATATGGTGCTAAAGTAGTTATTTTAACAATACATTTCTGAATGTAACTAATATAACTGGTCAATGGATTTTGCAATTAAAAAGCCGATGATAGACAGACAAGCCTGAGGGACATTTCGTGACTAACTCTACAATAAATACACAAATTTAATTAGAATATCGAGAAATTCATTGACTTGTTCATGTGACTGTACAAATACATATTTGAACGGATAAAAAATTAAAAATCATATTACAAATAATTTAATTGTCACTCGGTCATAAGAGAAAAAAAAGTTATATTCTACTCAAAACCTAATTCATAAATAAACTTAAATATTTGTAATAGAAAACAGTGTGCAATTATTTTTTCATATTTTTTTACACTAAAATAAATAATTAAAAATCATGACGGCTTATTGCTCTTTAGTGATTTAAAAAATGCATTTTTTGCAAAATTTTAACCAAACATAATAATATTTATAAAAATTAATTATAAAATTCCAAATAAATAGAAATAAATATGTTGCAAATATAGTTTTAAATATGAGAACAACTAATTTTTAATAATAAAAATTTACTCAATTCACCAACCTACTCTTTTTTAAGGCAATTGGTTAATTTATTTTATATAGGTATATGTATATATTTAAACCGATTTATAAATATCATAGTTTAGATTAAGTGGGTGCACTGAAGTGCCTTAGAGCACTGGACACTGCACTGTTTATATTTTTTTTAATTGGTAAATTATACAATTCTATTTAAATACAATATTCACACATTAGTTTACATACAATTTTTTTATATTTATGGGAGAAATAACTATGTTGTATGTAGCCAAATACTGGGTGGATGGGCAAATTTCAATGATAAAAATTTTATTTTATTAATATTATTAGATTGTTCTGTGAGAATTTGAGTAGAATGATACAATTTACTAATTTTTAAAAAATATAACCTGCACGGTGTCCAGTTCTTCTAGGCACTTCAGTGCATTCATATTTATCCGTTCTCTGATTATTATTTAATAAAAACTGTATTGGATGTGGATTGGTTCTAATTATTATTTTTAAATGTGTGGTTTGCGGTGTATAGGTATATTATGCGCATACAGTGACAAACGAGCCGCAAGTCATTGTTGGCGGTTGAATGTCTTTATCTATTGTGAAACGAATGCATTATAATAAATTGTTGTAAGTATTTTTACAAAACACAAATATGGACAGTGTAATGAAGAGATCGTGACCACCACTCGCAAGCAAATTCAATTAAACCGGCTATAATCATCGTTTTAATCAGACATTGTGTATTTTGCATGTCATCACAACAGACTTCATTACTATAGAAAAGCGGATATTCACCACATGGTCGGATTTGTATATATTCTGTTATTTTTGTGCAAAGGGAGATGTTGTACAAAAACACATAATAGATAATGATTGTAAGGTCATATTAGTCTCGGTCTGAACTTACTCGGAATGGCTTCTTCAGTATAATGTGGAATAGTGTGTAGTGTTGTCATCCCAATAGCCTACCCACCCGCAGAGATCATAGTCAATGTGCCGAATAATTGTCATATGGGTGTTCTGTCCTCGTTTCCACATAAAACATAAACTCCCCTTATTGTGTCGACGCCATCAATAGACATATCCTTGCCGAAATATAAGAAACCCATATCTCTCTAAATACGACGCATTGTGCCTTTCAGTCAAAAGTTTACTCCCA